>BQNB010015330.1:6176-21398 GCA_026074375.1 Tanacetum coccineum | reverse complement strand
ATATAAACAAGTATATTAATCATATAAGCATCTAGCATGACCAACTAATGCAACAAACAATGTGTGTATGTCTCGCAAAACCAATTTTTGAAAATGTAATCGTTGAAAATGGTTATAATCTAGGTAAGATATGCAACCTAGTTCTCTATAATCTTGGCTCTTGATACCAATCTGTAACACCCACAAAAATGGGTCGCAGCGGAATATGTTACCGGGAGCGTTACTTCATAATACCATTGCTCAAGTCATGAGAGAACGACCTCTAACTGTGTCGTTTGAAAAAAAATCTTGTATTGTTTAGAGTCCAATGCACATCATATAAGCCAAGCATCTAATTCACCTGATAAAAACAAGCTTAAAAGTGTCAACACAAAGTTGGTGAGTTCATAGGTTTTTGTAAGTATGAATGTTGAACTAAAATTCTGTAAAGTATGCATGACCATTTCAATCCACAAATAGTCACAAAAAGTTAAGTACAGTTGGACCACCATTGTTCAAAGTATGTATTGCCACTTTATTCAAGGCGCCATAAATATTCATGTGTGTATAAAATAATGATTACAATTACTCTAAGTTCATGAAACTATGACGTAGACATATATGTATGCCACTTTATTCAAGGCACAGTAAGAGTTCATGAGTATGTGTCGTTGGCCCTGTAGACCCAACCAATCGTATTCCGACATGGTATAACGTTCATTTGCCCAGTGATAGCTAATCACCCGAACGGGGATTGTCAATCCCGAATAGATCTATTTTATAACATTCGCGCTCACCCTCCAAGTGATTACAGTTCATGCAACCTAAGCTAATCCGTAATCATTCGAATAAAAGTAAAGTATGTGTTTACGTCTAAAAAGTAAACCAAGTATTGTATCTCATCGTGAGATATGTACATGAGTATGTAAATCAATTTGTAACGAGTTTGAATCAACCAGGTAATGAATTTGTAAACAAGCATGTTATCACCCCAAAAATGTATGTAACACAAGCAAAACATGGGGCTATAAACCCACCTCAAGCAAATAGTAATATCGTTAATGAAAAGTAAGCACGGAAAACGAGGCGCGGAAACTCTAACCGTAACCTAAATTAATAATATGCTTTAGAATAATGAAAGCTAGTGTGCAATGATGCAAATGCATTAATATCAGTCCTACATCACCCATACACAGTGGCGCTTTAGTTTTATAAGTTAAAACATGGATTTTGAAAAAGTAAAATATTTATCTTTACGTTTTCAAAAGTGACAATATTTACGAGTTACCTATTTCACTAACCGATAACTCCTTCGTTACAGCACCTAGAAATACGAGTCAGGACTTTCTGAAAACTAGAAGTTACGTACTTTATAAAGTTAGTTTATCATATTTTCTAGTTCAGATTCTATCTGCCTTGAAAACCGTGTCCAAACAGGCTGGTCGCGTTGATTTGGCTGTTTCCAGACTTGACCAAATTTCAGGATATTTCAGCATGTGATATTCACGAGGTCAGGGTTTTGGGGAACCATAACTCTCACGTATTAACACCTTTTTGGGTGATTACAGAGGCTGTGGAAAGCCACTTGCCCATACTATAATAAACTCAACTATGACAAAATCTAATTTTAATAATAACAGCCTCAAAACCGAGCTCTAAATATGCTACCCGCGACTTTTTACTAGTTTTTGACAGCTTAACATAAAATTTCACAGATTTTTATTTAGTCGTATCTTACTCGTCCGATGTCCGTTTTTAGTGATTCAACTTGCTAAATTTACGTCACAAGGTCCTCCACAAATCCCACTACTGTCCCGACACTCAAACCCATCCTAGAGTGGTCGTGCTAAGCTACCCATTTTGTAATTTCTACTATTTTCCAATCTTTTGATTTTAAGAACAAGACCACAAGACTATTATCGTATGGTCTAGGTTTTGAACACAACATCTAGGGGACCTTAGAATCAAGTATGGTAATAAGGTTTCAAGTCAAAAATCCATTTTAAGTTGGTTTTTACAAAAATGTGTACATACATCAGATAGTGGTACTTTTTCTTTTAAAAGAAACCATTTTTAAACAACATAGGCATATAGGTGATGTATGATGAACATGTTATGATATATATGAGTGTGATACTGTATGAAGAAGGCATGCCAACTTACTTGAATGTGATGAGAGTGATTAGCACAAGAAAACCCTAGTTCGACACTATACGACCCAACTAAGCATCCACAACTTCTAGTCTTTTATATTATTTACCCAAATGAGCTTGCAACAAGCTATCGCACATATGCTGCTGAGCCATCTCAAGCATTATATTACCATTCTGATCAAAGAACACTCACTGCTGTGTAGATATTCTATTTCTCCAAGCAGTAAGTACCCAAGAAAGAAAAAAGAGAATTTGTATTGCTTTGCTTTGCTTGTGAATCTCTTGAAGGGTAAAAGTCTGAGACCTAGACACATTTCATATAATAACCATAGGTAGGGTACATAGTAGCCATTGTTTAACATATTAGTAAGGCATGAATAGACTGGAAACTGATTAGGCCAAACTCTATTCCAGTAGTTGCGCGAGGTAAGTAACGACCGATATACATCCTATAACAATGGGGGGGGGGGGGGGGGAGAGGAGAATAGGAGAGGTGAGGGAGCAAAGCGTATCTACACTAAACTAATGGAGAACTAATGTAATGCTTAAATTCTAATTCTAACTTCCTAATTAAAAGATCTAAAATCTAATCTAATGAAGGGAAAGTAGCAACAACAGTACTATTGCTGTTGCTGATTCAATTGGCAAAGAGCTAAAATGCAGGCCAAACTATCATGCTTAACAACTATTATACTCACTCGCAATTCATTATGAACAATACTACATTAACCAAGTTTAAACACTCTTATACTGAAAAAGCCTTACCTTCAAATTTTATTTAAAAACCAAAATTGTCCTGGTGCAAAGTCCAACTTTTAAACTCTAAACATTGATTCATACAATCTAACTTAAAAACACTTTAAATCTTGATTATAACTCGCTTAACTCAACTATCTAAAGGATTTGACAGATAATGTTGATTTACAAGTAAACACTACTTAAACCAAACACTCCTTAATAATGGACTGATAAAACTAAAGTAATCTCAAAAGCAATTTAAAACTAAGAGACTAATTCCTTTTATTCTACTTATTCTAGAATTTAACCTACTTAAGCTAATTGACTATAAAACCTACAAGCTTATTTAAAGAGAAATAAGCTACTTACTCTAACTGACATAAACAGCTTACTTTGACATAATTTAACAAAGTGAAACCTAACATGATTTACATACTAAAACATGCTAAATCTATAAAACATCTTAAACAAGCTAACTAAACTAAATGAAAAAGGATTAAACATGAGAATTCACAAAAATAAGCAATTTGAATTAAGCTATGAATATGCTAAAATGAAATTTAGAAAGTGGAACCTGAATTTTTGTTGTCTCAGTCACTAAGCCACTCTATCTGAGTGAGTGGCTTTAGAAAACACAAACCTATTGGCTCCTTAGCCTCTAAACCTTGAGCATTAAAGCTCAATAAGCTATAACAGCTTATTTCTCCTTTTAGCTTCCAAAACTTGATCAAACTAAACTCAAGTGATCATGATTGATGTACAATGAGCTAGATTAGTAAATGAATTTGCTTAAAACAGAATTTTGAACAAATGTGAGCTTATTAACAAGAATAAGCTCAAAAGAGCTTATTGAGAGCTTATTAGAGTAAAAACAGCTTAGAATTGAAATCAAAGAACAAAGAAGCTTAGAAACTGAATGTTATTACTCAAATTGATTACGTACAAGCTGAAAGAAGGAGAGTACAAATGCTTAAAGCTGATTGCTAAAAACTTGAAAGAAAATGCTTAAAATTGAAGAAATTACAAACTGAAAATTAAAACACATACAACAACTTGAAAAATGAACCCTATAGGCCCTATTTATAGAGAATTGAAGAAGAGAGGTGAGAGTTTCTTGAATCTTCCATTCCATCTCAGCCGTAGATCATTTTTGAATCATTTATAGCCGTTTGATGATTGTGATGAGGTGTTCGAACCAATCAAGTGATGCCACATGGGCGAAATGATGTGGAAGTGAATTTAATACGAGGTTGGGTGCTGTAGAGGAGCGGGGGAAGGGTTTGGGCGAAGTTGGGTTTGTTAGCGAAATTGGCGGGAAATTCTGTTAGGGTTGTTAGGGGAAGTTTTCAGCCCGCGTGTGTGTTTGAATGTTTGAGGTAATTGCAACTTCAGTCCCTGCGTTCTCATTTCCTTTTTCTAGTATAAAAGAAGTTTCAAAATGACAGCTTTGGCCCTTGTTCTTTCTATTTCCATTTTTCCTTTTATAATCAACTTTCTCACTTATGCAAATTTGGTCCCTTGAACTTCAAAAGTCTAAATAAGCCTTTGAACTTTGAAACTTGTCACTAATAGTCCTTGGTACTTCAATTGGCTTTCTTTCTTGCTGTATCGGGCTGATCCGGCTTTTGATTGTCTTCATTCTTCACTCTTGTCTTGTCTTTTTTCATTTCTTTGTCGGTTTTGACTGATTTTGCTTCTTTTTGTCTTTTTTAACCTTTCCTGCACAATAGACACAAAAGCACACATTTTTCTATTCTTTTGGCATTTTCTGGCTTTTATTTGGCAAAATCCCGGGTATTTAATATATACAATTAAGCATTTATCAAAATTCCCCAAACTAAAGGATTGCCGTGTCCTCACGCAATGTTATCAAGTGTACACTTTGTAAACTAACAAGTTTCCAAAATGCCCTTGTTTTCACCTTTTATGAATCACCTTTTTCTTAAACAACTCAAGCTTTTTTCTCAACATTTTTTCTCATGGAAACACATTAATGGCAATCATTGCAACTTTGCAACTTTTAGGCTCATTGAAATAGGCTACTCCCGATTAATAGCACAAGAAGATGAAAATTCGTCATCCTTTACTTTTTACAGACTAAACAAAGCTATAAACAAGATCATTGTCAAATATCAAGTCTAAATGATTAAGCTCATAACTTTACAACTTGTGAACTTTTTCACTCCAGGCATTATTAATGATTAAGATGTTGCACTCTTTTTAACTCCACCATAGATCAATTTATCATCAAAGATGAAATCAGTCTAGCTTTACAAAGTAAGCCTTTGTGAGCTCAAATGTATAATACATAGATAAAGCTCACTCCAAAGCTAAAAGAGATTTGGAAACAAAACTTCATAAATTGATTTGAGAAAATGAAATTTAACCAGTTTTTTTATTTTCCATATACTATAATTTATTATTTATATTTGCAATAGGAATTTTGTTCCTTAGTTCGCACCCCTAATATAGGCCTTTCTCCTAAATAGGATATCGCATCAACAACCTGTGTTCTTATTCGAACCTCCACTCCGCCGCTAACGATTGTGGGTATAATCGCGACAACACCTTTTTCCTACAAAGCCTAGAATCCAAAGTCCCTTAGTTGCAATCATCACCTAGGCCGCGCTCCCTAGTGATGAAAGCCTTCGAACCTTAATTCCACGTATATAGTTTTAAATCCTTAGTTGCGACCCATCCGAGTCTCTCTCTCAACATGATACGCCACGATTTAAGAAACTATTTATAGCCTGTTTATTAATGACGTTTTGCGAATGCTTCATTGGCACGAAAAATAATGCTTTTGCATTAGAAATGCTTCATTGGCATTCTTTTTATAATTATATTTTTGATGAATGGAAAAATTTCACTTAGAAATCAACTTATAAATTTGAAACCAAAAATCTTACTTACATATTACAACTGAATTCCTTATTTCAAAATGTAAGACTATTTTCTAAATGACCATTGAATGACCTATGCTAAATTAAAAAGACACGCGTATGATTAAGTGTGTTAAGAGCTTATGGGAGTAAAAAGCCAAATTATTTCAAAAAACTTTAGGTTTCCAATAAACCATGCTTAAGCAAATACACTTATATTTAAACAACATCATCCCTTGTTCTTCGAACATTATAAATCCAAAGCAATAGGATTTGTGAAAGCTTGGCCCCACAAAAGGTAGGTTAAAGAACTAGCTAGGGCATTTTCACCCGGTCAAGTCAAAATTAACTCCTATTTCTCACCAACGGATTACCAAAAAGTGGTGTTTTTTCCAAAACTAAGCTTCTTTTGAGCTTCTCTTGTAAGCAAAAATTTAAAATTTTTCACTTTTTCACAAAAAGGTAATTCAAAAAGGTTCAAACAAGGTTGCGTGAAGTGCAAGTCAATATCGAAGATATCCTTCCCCAAACTAAAATGAAACTTTGTCCTCAAAGTTTAAAAATAAGGGTCAAAAGGAATCTTTAACAAAAATTCTAAGGACATGCCAAAAGAATAGATGTTAGTTCGATAAAGACAAGGATAAGAGATTTCCCACTTTATGAAGAGAAGATTGGAGATCATCAATGGAAATTGTGGGCATTGCTTTGTCCTTCCACAAATTTGAACCATGAATCTTCCAAAATCCGGAAAACCTAGACAAAAATCACAAACAACCAACAAGAAACGAAAAAGAACAAGCTTCCTCTCATTTTTTACATTGTTAGCTCAAAAACATCTTTAAAACGGCTTAGTTTTTGTTAACCAAGTACAAAGAATACTCGCCCCCGAATGTTGATATGTCCTTGGGGAAGCAAAAGAAAATTAAAAGTGAACTAAAAAGGATAAGCATGGGGTGCCTCCCACGAAGCGCTTGTTTATTATAGAGTCCCCTTCGCTTGACTCTTTCCCCAAACTAGATTATCATGGTGGGTCGGTCTTGACATCTGGGATAATCTCTTTAGGAACATCTTCTCCAAAATAGTGTTTCACCCTATGACCATTGACTTTAAAATTTTGACCATCTTTTTGAAAAAGTTCAATTGTTCCATATGGGTAAACATTAGCAATTGTAAACGGTCCCGACCATCGAGATATAGCTTCCAGAGAAAAACTTTAGCCTATGAGTAAAAATAACACTGATCCCCAACATTAAAATACTCTGTTTTTAAACTTGAATCATGTAACCTTTTGTTTATTTTTCCTTATAAAGCAAAGAATTCTCGATAAGTTTCATCTCTTAATTTATTAAGCTCATTGATTTGTTGAACATTCTATTTGTACCCGCAAGATACGAATCTAGAATTTGATTTGCTTAAGAGCCAAAAAGCTTATGAGTACCAACTCATAGGAGATGGCAAGCTTTTCCGTAAACCAACCTATAAGGAGTACATCCAATAGGTGTTTTGTAGGCGGTTCGGAAAGCCCATAGAGCATCGTCAAGCTTATCACTCCAAGAAGCTCTATTCTCACCTATGGTTCTTTCTAAAATCCTTTTAATTCCCCTATTTGAAACCTCAACTTGACCACTCGTTTGAGGGTGGTAAGGAGTCGAAAGTCGATGGGTCACACCATACTTTGCCATGACTTTTGAAAATTGGTCATTACAAAAATGCGTGCCTCTGTCACTTATTATAGCTCGAGGGGTTCCAAATCTAGCAAAAAGACTCTTTAAAAACTTACAAACAACACGAGCATCATTAGTAGGTAAAGCCTTAGCTTCCACCCACTTGGACAAATAATCCACAGCAACTAAGATGTACTTGTTACCCCTACTAGATGGAAATGGACCCATGAAATCAATTCCCCACAAATCAAAGATCTCACAAACTTGTATTGCGTTTTGAGGCATCTCATCTCTTTGAGAGATTTTGCCTTGTCTTTGACAAGCATCGCAATGTTTTACCAAGTTGATAGCATCTTTATAGATGGTGGGCCAAAAGAATCCAGAGTCAAAGACTTTACGAGCGGTGTAATTGTCACTATGATGGCCTCCCGTAGTCCATTGTTGACAAGCATGAGAATCTCATTACCCTTTGCCAAACCACAATCGTCTAATTACTTGGTCCGCACAAAATCTTAAACAAGTAGGGTCATACCCAATATAATGTTTGCAATCCTTTGAAAAATTTTCGTCCTTTTGTTTTTGACCCATTCCTTTTTTAACAAAATTACCCGCATGGTAGTTCGCTAATTCGCGAACCAAGGCGTGGTAATAATCACTAAGCACAACACATTATTAAGCACAACATTTTCAACAACCTTTTCATTCTCATTAATCACATTATCATTCACATTAATCTCTTTGACCTCTTCATATCTCCCTAGTGACTCTAAAGGAAAAGATTCGGTTATATTTTGCTTTTCAAGTTCATTCTTGTGAGGGTTTTCTAGTCTAGAAAGGTGATCGGCGGCTACATTCTCAGCTCCTTTTTTGTCCCTTATTTCAAGATTGAACTCCTGGAGTAAGAGAATCCACCTAAGTAACCTTGACTTAGCATCTTGCTTAGCCATTAGGTACTTAATAGCCGAATGATCCGTAAACACTATGGTCCTTGATAAGACTAGATAGGGTCGAAACTTCTCCAAGGCATATACTACGGCTAGCATTTCCTTTTCAGTTGTGGTGTAATGAAGTTGAGCCCCGGTCATAGTCTTACTCGCATAGTGAATAGGATGAAAGTGTTTATCCTTTCTTTGACCTAGAACTGCTCCAAGAGCAAAATCACTAGCGTCACACATGATCTCAAAATCATAATCCCAATTAGGCACAACAAGTATTGGTGATTCAATTAGCTTCTTCCTAAGGTCATTAAAAGCTTGTTTACACTCATCCGAAAAGACAAAAGGAGTTTCTTTTTCCAAAAGATGAGTCATGGGTCTTGCAATTTTTGAGAAATCTTGAATGAACCTTCGATAAAAACCCGCATGACCTAAAAAACTTCGAACTCCTTTTACCGTGGTCGGGTAAGGTAATTTAGCTATCACTTCTACTTTTGCCCTATCAACTTCTAAACCACTTTTAGAAATTTTATGCCCCAAAACTATTCCCTCTTTTACCATAAAATGGCATTTTTCCCAATTAAGCACAAGATTTGTTTCTTCACATCGATTAAGCATTTTATCAAGATTATCCAGGCACTTTGAAAAATTATCCCCAAATACCGAAAATCTCCATAAAAACCTCCATGTTTCCTTTCAATCATTCATGGAAGATGGCCCTCATGACACCCTTAGAAAGGTCCCCGGTGCATTACAAAGGCCAAAAGGCATTCTTTTGTAGGCAAAGGTTCCATAAGGGCAAGTAAAGGTGGTCTTTTCTTGGTCTTGGGGGTCAATCGGGATTTGAAAGTACCCAAAAAATCGTCAAAGTAACAATAGACTCATGTCCGCTAACCTTTCAAGCATTTGATCCATAAAAGGTAAGGGAAAATGGTCTTTCCTAGTGGCATCATTCAATTTCCTATAATCAATGCAAACTCTCCAACCGGTCACAAGTCGGGTTGGGATGAGTTCATTGTCATCATTCTGTACCACGGTCATTCCTCCCTTTTTTGGAACGCAATGAACCGGGCTCACCCATGGGCTATCCGATATGGGGTAAATTAAGCCGGCATCAAGAAGCTTGATGACCTCTTTCTTAATCACCTCATGAATTTTAGGGTTGACCCTTCTTTGCATTTGAACCACTGGTTTGTAATCATCCTCCATTAAAATTTTGTGTGTACAAAACTTTGGGTCAATACCCTTAATGTCGGAGATTTTCCAAGCTAAAGCACTTTTGTGAGCCTTAAGAACCTCAATAAGTTTTACCTTCTCATCATCTTTTAAATCCTTTGAAATTATGACAGGTAGTTTATTATCCTTTTCAAACAGCGTATCAAATGAAGAAAGCAAATCTTATTGAGTTTCAAGGTCGGGTGGTTCCATCTTATTGATGGTTTTGACCGATTCAACATTGTTTGATTTTGCTTTTTGAACTTAGGAGGAATTAGTTGTGAAAAAGGATCATCATTTAAGTCTTCAAGCAATGATTCTAAGTAAATTACATCACCCTCATCATCATTAAAATCTCAATAGGATCCATGTTTAAAGATTCATCATGTTTTAAAAACTCTTCTATTTCTTCCTCAAGAAGCATCTCACTTCCTTCAAAAGGAGTGAAAGGTGGAGGATCCAAAATGATAGAAGTGGAATCACCACTCTCGGTAAAGTCCAAGACTTTTGGAGCATACTCCGCACAAGTTGCATCAATAAGGTCAATTCGTTTTACGGACTCAAAATTATCATAAGAGATTGTGGGAGTATCACCACACTTAAGGACCAAGGATTGATCATCATGTCTTAAAATGATCTCCCCCTCATAAACATCAATCAAGGCATGAGCCATGCTCAAAAATGGCCTTCCTAAATGTAACACCCCCATTTTCGGGGCAACGCAGCGGAACATATATGGGTGTTACTTCATAGTCCAATCACACACAATTCATAAAGAACGACTCAAAAGAGACGTTATAATAACATTGGTCCCAAAATAACATGTTTGAACAATACCCCATATTCAACATGTGGTTAAACCATAGTACCACAAAAGTCACCCATCATAATATCGTGTTTCACAAAACAACAAATTGTATCATAACATTTTACATGGGGATATTTATAAGTTCAAACATAGACCACGCAAGACCATCCTCGTGAGCTCCAAGTCATCCATCATCCTTGATTACCTGAGATAAAACATGCTAAAAAGTCAACGAAACGTTGAGTGAATTCATAGAGTTTTTCATAAACCATAACATGAACACAAGTTTTATTTTATACATCATCTTATAACATTGTGGATCAAACAAGTTATATAAATATTTGCACCGAGCTCATGACACCTCAAGCGTTAACATCAACCACATATGTAATAAATTACCATATGAAATAAACAATTTTCTTTGCCCCCACACGAGGTATCATCGCTAATATACCTCATTTCTCTAATCACAAATCGTCCGTTCAAGGGTGTTCCCACAATGGATCCAAACCCCGGACGGGGGATGTCAGCCCCAATAGATCTATCAAATGTATTAGCGCTCGCTAATCCAAGCAATTAAGCGGTTCATGAAATTAGGGACTTTATGCGATAGGTACTCGTGCAAAATATAATTCAGGAACGGGTCCAGCATACCAAACAATCTTGTGTTCAATTTTAAAAACAAGCATGTATCTCCCTCGCGGGTTTTCAATAAAACAGTAAAAGTAAAGGCGAGGCTATGAACTCACCAAGTAAAGAAGAAACGAGAGCAAGCGAGAAATCGAGACCACAAGAAACTCCAAGAAATTATTCGGGACCTACATAATAAGTCGCGACATAATGTTATAAAGTATTCCAATACTTATACATAGTTATACAATAACTAGTTTATAAAAATGCAAAACATGTGCAACATTGAACCGAGATTTAACCAAGGTGTTTCTATCTCTAAATTAGATGTAGGACCTGTACATACACCCAATAAAAAGTCTACTAAGTATCGCTTATCAAATCTTAACTTTTACTAAGTGGTCGCACTTTTATTCTTCTAAAACTAGACGTAAAAGTCCATTTTCTGGTTTGGGTCAGATTCATGAGAGCATTGCTCTCAAACCATTAATGCTATGAATATGAGGCTTGAAACTATTGAAATCCCTTGGAACCTATTTTCCAAAACACTAAGCCAATCATTCCAATTGTTTACCATTTAAGAGAAAAATTCATTTTACTAACTGAAACTTAAAACAGAAAACTTATTTTCTAGATTTTAGTCATTTTCTTTTAATCATATCTCTTTATCTATGATAGGTATGAATGTGAGGTTTTCTCCCCTGGAAAACCACGTGAGTCTAGTTTTCAAAAAATTTGGCCAATCAATTATACCATTCAATCAATTATACCATTCACCAATCCATGGAAAATGGATTTTTATTAACCGAAGGTCAAACCAGAAAGTTGGCTGAACTTCTATTCCTTACGGAAAAGTGCCTAATTCTTAATCTACAATAGCAATGGATGTGAGGCCAAGTGCTGGAGCTTTCCTAAGATGTCTAGTACTGAACCATGCCTTAAAACCAAAGCCTTTAGTTCAAAAATCTAGAGATTAACACGTTTTATATTCAAAGGTCCAGATTTGACCTATGATCGTAATTTGACCATAACTCCTTCATCCGAAGGAGTTGGTTGAGTATCCAACTCACCACATGTTCCCCTAAGAGTCTATTTTCCCCTAAGAGAACAAGGGTCGACAACCTGCTGTCCCCAAAATAGTCCGCAAAATCCTATTCTAAGTCAATCAATAACACATCTAAATCCTCAATTGAGCCATCACAAGGCCAAAATACTTCAATGCAATCTATCCTATAACCATTATACCTCACATACACTAACTTACCAAGATCAATTATAAAAATTACTTGCATGATCATAAAAGTGAAAATCATTAACATGCACTCACTAGAAAATTAAAGCAACAAGTTAGGGTTTTAAAAGAAGATTTACCACACAAAATAGAATGGAGAAAATGATCAATCACAACACCTAAATGGTGTTGTGGGCTGCCGAAACACACAAGACCAAACCAAAAGAAATCCTAACTTTTTCCTATTCCAATCTTGCTCACAAACACTCCTAGTTCATCCCTTGTAGTTCTTGAAGCCTTCAATCAATTAAAGCCCTAAAAATCTTCAAGATCTTCAAAATTAATATTTTTGCAAATCAATGCATGGTTGTTTTTAGTGATAGGAATGGATTAAGGATGATTTTAGAGATGATTTGGTGAATAAAGGAGGTGATTTGAGTGGGTTTTGATGATGATGATGGTGGTTTTGGTGGGCTGCCGTCGAAGAGAAGGGAGGAGGAGAGGGAAACCAATGGTTTTCTTATTATTTAAGGAGTGTGTGTTTTAAATAGGAAGAGAGTTATGTATATATATATATAGTGAGTATTGATAAAAAAATATATATATAAAAGGGGAGTGTTTGTTTGTTCGGCCGAGACTTAGAGGGGGAAGGGAGTGGGCTTTGGCCCATTCCCACTTAACTAATATTACTCTTAAGTCTTGGGCCCTAAAACCTTTCCTAGTCCGACACTTTTTCCTAAAACGCGAAATTTAACTCGGTTGCACATGTAAACTTTTAAAAGTAAAATTTTATATAAAATAAAATATAATTGGCATTCGAGGCCAAAATACGAAGTCGTTGATTTCTCGTTGCTCAAAAACGGTTAAATTTTAACGCATAGCACTTTTATTCAAATCCGACGATTTTCTCCAAAATCGACAAAATAATAATAAAAAAAATGGAAAATTTTCTACAATTTAGAAAATAAATATATAAGTCGAAATAAATAATGACCTTAAGTTCGGGTTCTTACAGTTTTCCCTCCTTTAGGAAGCGACGTCCCGGCGCTTGTCCTGCCTTGTCACGCGTCTTCTCGCAAAGAGATGAGGATACTTGCTCCTAAAGAAGTCCTCACGCTCCCATGTGAACTCCGGCCCCCGCCGCGAGTTCCAACGAACTTTAACGATCGGAATCCGGCTCTGCTTGAGCCGTTTCACCTCTCTATCCATAATCTCCACCGGTTCCTCGACAAAATGCAATTTGTTGTCGAGTTGAACTTCATCCAACGGGATGACCACATCATCATTCACAAAGCACCTCTTAAGATTAGAGACATGGAAAGTGTTATGAATTCCACGAAGCTTATCGGGCAATTCCAACTTATATGCCACAGGCCCAATTCTTTCGATAACCTTGAATGGCCCAACAAATCGTGGACTTAACTTCCCACGTTTACCAAAACGTATGACACCCTTCCATGGTGACACTTTTAACATGACCTTGTCACCTACCTCAAATTCCGTCAATCTTCTTTTAAGATCAGCGTAGCTCTTTTGTCGACTCCTAGGGTCAAACTGTCTCTGTCAGAAATAACCGACACGGGGACACCATGCCTACACACAATCTCTTTCAGATACAACTGAGCAAGCTTCTCAATACTATCGGTCTTCTTCATTGGTAAAAAGTGAGCTGATTTGGTCAATCGGTCTACAATGACCCAAATCGAATCATAACCGCTTGGGGTCCTTGGAAGTCCAGACATGAAATCCATGGTTACTTTTTCCCATTTCAATTTGGGAATTTCTGGTTGCTGAAGCAAGCCTGATGGTTTCATGTGTTCCGCCTTAACCTTGGCACATGTTAAGCATTTGTATTCGGCCACCAATACAACCTCTTCAA
Source organism: Tanacetum coccineum (assembly GCA_026074375.1). Lineage (NCBI taxonomy): Eukaryota > Viridiplantae > Streptophyta > Magnoliopsida > Asterales > Asteraceae > Tanacetum > Tanacetum coccineum. Next base: position 7,284 of record BQNB010015330.1, on the reverse strand, counting down.
ATCTTGATACATTTTAGTAGACCCCGGGTGAATTAAATATTTGGATTTATGCGACTCATGCATAATTAAATCTCTTAATCCTCAATGAAGCGGCAACCATATGCGCTTATCATGATACCTTATTCCATTTGTGTAAATTTCAAAAGATTTTCTTTTGCATCCTTCCAAGATTTTCCTTCTTTACATTTCCCTCCTTTAGGGATTCAACTTGAGCTTCAAGAATTTGTTGCATTATGTCCTTATGATCCGTGAGCATCAAATATCTCACCCTCAAGGGCTTTTCCCTTTCCTTCCTACTTAAAACATCGGCTACCACGTTAGCCTTTCCCGGGTGATAACGGATTTCACAATCATAATCGCTTAAGAGTTCTATCCATCTTCGCTACCTCATGTTCAGTTCCTTTTGGTCCAAAATATATTGTAGGCTTTTATGATTCGTAAACACTGTGCACTTCACACCATACAAATAATGCCTCCACAGTCTAAGAGAAAAAACTACAGCACCCAATTCCAAATCATGGGTCGTATAGTTTTCCTCATGAGTCCTTAATTGTCGAGATGCATACGCAATGACCTTCTCACGCTGCATCAACACAGCTCCATAACCTTTCAATAAAGCATTACAGTACACAACAAAATCTTCAGATCCTTTTGGCAATGCCAAAATAGGAGCACTACATAATTTACCCTTCAACAGCTAAAATGCGTCCTCTTCTTCTTCACCCTATTCGTAAGTCTTATTCTTTTGAGTTAGCTTGGTAAGTGGCTTGGCGATTAAGGAAAAACCCTCGATGAATCTTCGATAATAGCCAGCTAACCCTAAGAATTGCCTTACTTCAGTCGGAGACTTCGGAGCAGACCAACTCTTAATTGCTTCAACCTTTGCTGGGTCCACGTGAACACCCTGACTATTAATCACGTGACCGAGAAATTTCACAGAATCTAACCAAAATTCACATTTCGAAAACTTCGCATACAGCTTCTCCTTCTGAAGTAATTCGAGAATAATTCTTAAGTGTTCTTTATGCTTGATCCGCTCCGACTACACCTTAAAATATATATATAATATAATAAAATATCAAATATATAGTAAGAATAGTCAAAAAGC
>BQNB010015329.1:0-73460 GCA_026074375.1 Tanacetum coccineum | reverse complement strand
TAAAACTAAGGTTTTCTACGTGGCTGACATTATGAATAGTGAGGGAGTTATGAGAGATTGAACCTTTGCCGATGATCTTACTTTTAGTGTTACCACCAAACACTACATTACCTCCGTCTATGGCCTTGTAAGATGAGAAGAGATCTTTGTTGCCTATCATGTATTTTGTGCAACCACTATCTTTAATCTATTCATCCGGTTCAAGATTGACTTTTAGACGTACCTAGAACCATGAAACAACTCAAGCATTCGGTCCTCAATATCTAATGAGTCTGTTAGTGTTATGCATACTATTTGGTTGACCCATATATGGAAATGGAGGATAAGGACCCCATTGATTATACATAGGTGGTTGGAACTGTTGTTGTTGTTGTGTTCCATACTTCCAACTGACTTGATGATAGTTTCTTTTAGGATATAGGACATTAGGTCTCCCATGGGCCGTTTTATGGGGCGTTTTGATCCTACTTTTTCCATGGCCTTGACCAAGTTTTAAGATTGAGGGTTGTTTGTTACTCTTAGGTATGCTTAGAGTAGGCTTTCTAGTTATTAATACCGAGTCATTTTTCTTTACAATGTTACTTCTTAGGATTTTAGCTTTTTCTGCATTTTCTGTTTTTTGCTGCAGAGAGCCGGTTCTGTTCGTCAGAACAAGTCGGTTCTCTTGCATACAGAGAGCATTTCGTCATTTTAAGGACCTAAATTTTTGATTTTATTGTTGCTAGTAGAAGCTATATCCTCTGTGTATCCTAATCCATATTTATCTTTTGATGGTTTTTGCATTTCGACCATTTTCCGCAAAGATGAACTACTATTTTCGAAACTAGCTAGTTTTAGTTTTAGTGAGCTAATTTCATTTACAAGTTTGCCACAAGACTCACATTTATGACTTATTTCCTTGTTTCTTTCTAGTTGTTCTACTTTAGACTTAAGTTCACAAACATCTTTTTTTAATGATTCATTTTTAGCCTTTAGGTGTTTGTTTTTGTTAATAATTCTAAGACTAATTTTGCAAAGTTTATCATACTCATCTTGCCTTGACTCATTATCAAAGGATGAACTACTATAGTAAGGAGTGTCGGATTATACCTCATTTGATTGGGCCATGAGACATATCTCTTCCTTATTGGAGTCATCTCCACTATCGCTCCAACATCCGACAACAAACGCCTTTTGATCACCTAAGGAGTATTTGGGACAATCACTAATGAAGTGATTTGGATCACCACACTTGAAACATCTTTGGTCTTCCTTTTCCTTCTTGTCTTCCTTTGCCTTTCGGAAGTTCTCTTTGTCATAGGGTTGTCGGACAAACTTGCCTCTTCTTCTAAAGAACTTTTTGAAGTCCCTTATCGCCATTACATATTCCTCATTATTGCTATCTGAGGAAGATGAATCTTCTTCACTCAAGACTTGTCTTGATTTTAGAGCGAAATATTTGTATTTTCTTTCTTGTTCTTTGAGACCTCCAAGTCCTTCTCAAGTAATACCTCATAGACTTAGATTGCCGATGAGTTCGTCAAGAGATAGTGTTGACAAGTCCTTGGATTCTTCTATTGCCGTCACCTTTGGATGCCACTTAGTAGGGAGAGCCCTTAAGAATTTCCTAACATGATTACGACTTAAAAAAGATTCATCAAGTGCTTTGAGAGAAGTAATAATAGTATTGAATCTAGAAAAGGCACAATCTATAGATTCATCATCCGAAATAAAGAATTCTTCATATTTTTGAACGAGAAGATCTATTTTATTATCCTTAACTTGTTTGTTACCTTAATGAGTAATTATTAAGGAATTCCAAAGGTCTTGTGCCTTATTACACATGAAAAATCTTTCGTATTCCTTTTTAGGTAAAGCATTGTATAAAACCATTTTTGCTTCATCATTTTTAGAAATCATTTTCTTTTTGTTCTCATCAAATTTATTAATATGCCAAAGATCATTATCTTTAGATTTCATATAGGTTTCAAAATGGTTTTTCCAACATATAAAACAATTGGCCTCAAAAAAAGGTGGTCGTTGCATAGATTGACCCTCTTTGTAGTTTTTTGAATCCATAATCGTTTAAAGATTAAAATCCAATTTATTTTTAAACTTAAGTAACCTGGCTCTTGATACCAATTATGGAAAACTAGAAGGGGGGGTGAATATTTTCTTATTAATTGTTACCTTTTAAAAAATTTGTTTGAAACTATACGTGAAATGACTATGATATTGGTATTGGTACATGATGTAAGAGATATAAAAACAAATAAATAGAGAGTTAGAAAGAGATAACCAAGACACAAGTATTTATAGTGGTTCGGCAACAAGGACACCTTCCTTACCCTACTCTACTCCCCGAGTCACCTACTTGAGAGTTTGTAAACACTAGTCACCGAACTCCTTTCAACCGGCGGAGAAGCCTCACAACGTTGCTTATACCTCTTTTTTGGTACAAAGCTAAATACCGAATTCTTTACACGGCATAATCAAACCAACACTACTACACTTTATTTACAATGATAAATGTAACTAACAACTACAATATGGTGTTCAAGATTTAGCAATGTAATCTTGATGATGTTATGGAGATCCGAAACAAGATGCTTGAAACTTAATCGTCTCGAAGGGGTGTTTGGCAATTTTCTTCTTTGAAGTAAATTACCTACAAAAATGTTAAAGGAAACTATGCAAGAAATAGAGAGAAAGATCAGATGATTAGAGAGTATTTCTAAGTGAGAAGGTGTGTAAAAACATGAGAAATGGCTTGGTATTTATAGCCAAAAAAGTAATTGTAGCCCGGTTCTGCCGGTTCTGTTGATGAATGGAACCGGCAGCCAAAATCAATGGAACCGGCCTACAGTATCCAAATCCGAATTTTGATTTGCTAAATCTTGAGAGAGCATGTGAAATCTTGTAATATTACTCTTGGATTTGCTGCATTTGATTAGGTCATGTATGATGTAAATAAAAGAGAAATTAGAAAACATTTTTGTGTATAGTTTATGTTTACATAATGTAGACACATTTTAATGACACTTTGTTTATGTTTTTAGATATGGTTTTAGCACAATGTTTCTTTATGTTTTGTCATCAATAAAACTAGGAAGGCCGTGAGATAGAAATAAACATATTTTATGGGTTTATTTGTATTAACAATGGGTATCATCACAACATATTGATGTCAACAATAGAGAATGTCTAAAATGCATTATATTAAAACCAAGTGTTATGACGTTACCAACACAAAAAGGGTCTTGTATTAAGGTTAATCGCACACACAAAATACATAAACTTAAAAATAAAATCCGAAATAAATGTCATCATAAGACAAAACAATCGAAGTACGAAATTAAGAATCGAAGACTCCATAATGCAATTCTTATGGTCTTTCTAGCCAAGCTTCCTAACGTCACTTTTCTCAAGATGCTCACCCAAAAATGATGCTTAAAACGTCAACAAATATGTTGGTGAGAGTCATAGGTTTTAGACACGCAATAATACTCGCTTTTACTGTGATTATCAAAACAAAGCAGGACAATAACGAACTATCATGAACCTATGCTAGCATGCAACCAAAATCAAATCAACATATTCATATACATAAATTTCACATTCGACCTTAGAATAGATGGCACTATAAGCAACCAAGCTCACCCAGAATGTATCACACAACATATCACATTGGGTAGGCGTACCCATCCGATCCCACTAAGTAGGCGTACTCATCCGATCCCAAATCAATATCACAAATCACACTGAGTAGGCGTACTCATCCGATCCCAAATCAATATCACAAATAACACTGAGTAGGCGTACTCATCCGATCTCATTCAATATCAACATGTATCACATAGTCATATAATAGTCATGTAATGTCCAAACGCAATTTAAAACACATAATCACAGCAATAAATCATTTCAACGACATCTGTATCATTTCCATCCCAAGAAAAACAAAAAAATAGGACTATGAAACCCACCTGATGCATAACTAATTAACAAATTCCTTGAAATCAACTAAACACAAATAAAACCCATGTTACACGCGATTAGGCTAAATGCCTAAGATGATGTAATAATAAATTGATGGACTACTATGTTCATATTCTGATTATAAACCCTTTACTTCCTATAGCTTACTTATACCCTAATACTTCCAAATCCCTTATTTTAGTTTTCTAGTTTTTCGGCAGAATTTTGTAGTCACTTTATGACCACAAATAAAATACTAACTGACCAAAATAGCTTTTCCCCTTTCATTCCTTACCTTCCCAATAGGTTATGAACTACTTTGATTTTTTAGAAAAAATAATATTGAGCCTAACTATTTTATAAAAATTCAACATTACAAAGTACTCAAATTCAGATCTGATTCGACCATCAAAAAGTTTAGCTTGATCAGACCCATTTAAACACTTAGGAAAATTCTATAAAATTCTAAAAAATCTTACACATCATGAACTTACTACAGTAGAAACCCCATCAATTAAAAAAACTTTTTGATATGGTTTTTGACCTCACAAACACAAACCAGAATCTGCACCCAAAAACTCATATTCGACAACGAATCTTATAAAATTATTTTGACTGACTTCCACTCACTTTTAATTCATGAAACCAATGGGGCTTGAAAGTAGACTATCTGTAGTTATTTTTAGGCTCAAGAAAATCAATAAAAGCTATCCGTATGACCAAGTTATGACACTTACAAGATAACCTAAAAATCTGTCTCTGAATTTAACAACATCTAAACCTAATCAAAAGCATCCAAACACCATTAATTACACCCTAATTGATTACTAATGATCATATTAACATATTTACTGAATTCTATTAAAGCCCTAATTCCACCAATTGATGTTACTAATTATGTAACAACTCACATTTTCACACCTTTTTACATCAGTAAATATCCAATTATTTATTTTAAACTTTTACGCGTTCACTTTAAAATTTTAACGTTTAGCTAAATTGCGTAAACTAAAAATCAACATTCAACGTAAACGGACATCAAATAATTCAAATTTTACGTCAAACAAGTGTTATATAATTATTTGGAGGATAATTATTAACTTCCCATATTTTATTTTTATTGGTCACGTAAAACGTTTACGTTTCGTAATAAAATACATTTAGGCATTCACGGAACCACCAAAACTTATCTACGCTTCAACAAATACCCATTATTATACCCAATACTCAAATTTTTATAAAACTTCACCCATATTTATCATGTTAGCCGAATTCTACTTATAAGCAACCAACTAGAAAACAAATGCTACAAATATACTCTTTATACTTAACCTATACATCCTAAAACTTCAAGTATCACTAGAATTATAACATAAAATGGCAAGACTCATCCTAGTCCTCCCCCCCTATAATTTTCGTGGCTTATGTGAATCCTAGGTGATATAGAGCACACATTTTATCAACCAAAGTCTTGTACAACTTAAAACTCATTAAGCTTATGTACCATGACTAGTAACTTGACCATTTTCTTCCTTAATTCACTCCCCTTGTTTCTAGTGATTTTAGACTTTCCTAATAGTGTTATTGACTAGCTCATGTAGTATATAAATGAGGGCATACTAGTAGATATCACACACACTCATTCCTTAACTAGAAAACTTCACTCATTCTCTTTGTTTCTCTCCTCTAGCCCACGGCTAAACACAAACACCAACAACCAATCCATTTAATTTTTCCTACCAATTATTCAAGTGATCTAACATCATATCTAAGGTATCATAAGGTGTATTGGAGGCTTGGTTTAGCACTTAAAAGGGTTAATCAAGGAAAGCTTAAGATTGAGATTTTCTTGGAAAATTAGGGTTTTTTAAACTTGGAAGCTTGGGTTTTGATTCTAAACTAGGGTTTAGATCTTGTTACTCTCCATCATACTTCATCTTAAGGTCATCTAAAAACCCTACAGTTTTTATATTTGTGATTTTATGTGTATATAATGTTTATATAGTAAGTCACCATCTAGAAAACATATTAACATGTAAAATAGATTTTTACTTTTGATCATGGGTTGATATACTTTTTTATATGTCATATTGATGTTATAAAACATGTTGGAATGGAACTATATACATTATACAAGTGTGGATTTATTTATAAAAGTATATATAAATAAATGGTTTAAAAGTTTACTTATTAAGTTTATAAGTAAAAGAAATGTAATGACTTGTATTCTTGGATAAATGATGGACTAGAGGACTATAAATATACACAAGATAGTGTATTAATCATGTTAGATGACTTGTAGAAATTCACACATGCCAAAAAGTTATAAAAATAAGTTTATACACATTTTTACAAAGGTACTATTTTAAATTCGAAAATAACATATTTATTTTATATTTATTAAAATACTACATGTTATGAGGATCGTAGGCATATAAAGAACTCAAAAATCCGAATTATAACGAAGGAGATACGTCATTTACATGTTTACGATAATAAATACTTTTATAAAAATAATTTTATAAAAATAAGTTACAGCTCATTTCAGAAACTTTTTGAAAAATACTTTAATTAGATAAAACTTTTAATTACGAAGACATGCTTGAAGGAATCATTAAAATCAGAATTAAAACGAATAAGGTATGATATTTACGAGATTACGACGATTAATTTTATAAAATGTACATGAATAGTAAAAGTATTGTTCATCAGAGAGTTAAAAATATTAAAATATAGTATTTTGATACATCTTTTTAATACGAAACCGTGGACATAAAAAATGTGCAAAACGGAGTTAAAACGAGAAAGAGACGCACTATTTTATACTTGTGCACTATTTCTTAACATGAATAGTGTTGGTTCATTTTTAATAAAAAAAATTGCGAAACATTTTAGAATCACTTATATAATATTTATACGTGTTTTAAACTTTATAAATATTATTTTACAAAGGCGGTTGAACTATTTATACGATCATACGAGTACAAATACATGGTTATTATTTATCAAACGCGATTTAAATATTATTTCACAAATACAATTAGATGGTGATGTAGCTATATAGAATTACATATGGTGTTAGTTATTCAAAGTACTTAGTACTCATACGGCCTATGATTAATTAGGTTGCCTTCCGTCATACGCGAGACGTATACACTCATTTGATATCCATTCACTCGAGGTGAGTTTATAGCCTCATGTTTTACTTGTATTACATATACTTTACAACTTTTGGGGTGAGAACATGCTTGTTACCAAATTTATTTACATGATTGGTTTGAATTCATTACATGTGCATTTACAATTCGTTTTACAAACTGGTCTACATACTCAATTACTTATTTTGGGACGAAATACATTACATGTTTAAATTTATTTTCGAAAACAAGGACATTACTTTACTTTTACCCAAATGATTACGGATTAGCTTAAGCGGTTGAACTGTTAACTACGAGTTGGTAGGCGCGAGTGTTATAAAATAGATCTATTGGGGTGCGACAATCCCCGTTCGGGTGATTAGCTATCACTAGTTCGGGATCGAACTAACGAACGTTATACCATGTCGGAGTACGGAACTACACATACATGAGTGTAAACTTTAACCGTGCCTTGAATAAAGTGTCATTCTCCCAAGCTGAGCTAAAGTTTTCAGAACTTAGATTAATCGTTGTCATGTTTTATACACTACATGAATATTTTACGTTGCCTTGAATAAAGTGGCAATACATACTTTGAACAATGGTGGTCCAACTATACTTAACTTTTTGTGACTATTGTATGGGATACAATAATCAAACACATCTTTGATTATAACATTTATGTTTACATTTTTGTTGACTATTATAACGATTGAAACGGTCATACATATCATACATACTTTACAAAACTTTGATTCAACATTTATACTTACAAAAACCTATGAACTCACCAACTTTATGTTGACACTTTTTAAGCATGTTTTTCTTAGGTGAATTAGATGCTTGGCTTATGTGATGTGCATTAGAGTCTAAATAATTCAAGATTTCTTTTCAAATGACACAGTTAGAGGTCGTTCTCTTATGAATTGAGCAATGGTATTATGAAGTAATGCTCCCGGATATACTATTCCACTGCGACCCAATTTGGAGGTGTTATAGATTGGTATCAAGAGCCAAGGTTATAGAGAACTAGGTTGCATTTTACCTAGACTATAATCATTTTACAAATATTGCATCATACAAAAGGGTTTTAACAGGACATACACACACTGTTTGTTGCATTAGTTGGTCATACTAGATGCTTACATGATTCATATACGTATTCATATTATCGTACGTATATTACTATGAGGGTCTTGCTTATAAATACAAAGATGTGTTTACATTCTTTCATACATACTCTACAAATTATTTATATAAAAGTTATTTATATGAATACTAGAACATTCTTAAAACATTACAAATAAGGTGATGGTCCAAAAAAAACTCTTACACAACTTTAACATATCAACTCGCAACATTCCACCTTCGGAACATGACTTAGATAACTAAACTAATCTTATTTTATTACTCCTCTAATTTTGAAGAACAATGAAAAATGCGAATCAAGGGATGAGCGTTGAGGAAATTGAACAGATTGTAGCCCAGCGAGTGGCTAATACTATCGAGGCTATTGCTATCTATGAGTCAATAAACTAGACCAAACAGCGGGAAAACAAAGTAGCAGGGAATGCTAGTAACAAAAGGAAGTGGGAAGGTGACCACAATGGAAGCTCTAGCCAACAACAAAACAAAGAGCATAAGGTGTTTAGAGCACACACTGTTAGGCTAAGCAACAAGAAAGACAATGCTGGAAATCTACCATTATGTAACAGGTTTAATTTTCACCACAATGGCCAGTGTGCAAAAAAATGTGGCAATTGCAAATGGAGGGGTCACCAAGCAAGAGATTGTAGGATCCCAGTCCCGAGAGCGAAACAAAGGTCCGTAGTGTCAGGAAAGAAAGCTAAAGTTATTTGTTATGGGTGTGGAGGTCTGGGACACTACAAGAGAAATTGCCTAATAGTGAAGTTTCATAAACGAGTGGACAAGTACTGGAAAGGAAAAGCTCGTGGAGACTCTAGCGCCACGACATCTAACATCAACATCTAATGAGAGACCTATTACCAAGTAAAACTTAAGTCGGAACTATCATAGACTGTATGTCCTTTAAGAATTCTCATCGTACTTCCTCTTAAATTTTCGTTGTACTGAACGATTTCAAATTATCTATCAAATTATCGTATTATGAAAACTTCGTCAATATTAACTTAAATTCCTTATTTACTCTTGAAAACTACTCTCACAAATATCATGAAATCATAACGCTATTTTGACAAAAATAAGCAATGCATCGTTAGTCCTCAATTATACATGGCCTAATCAACTATGTATAATTCAGGAAAGCACCATGATGTGCTGAGAGTAGTCACTCTAAAACTTCTTGTCAAGAAACAATTTTCTATTTATACCAAGTTTTGTGTGCATATTCATAAAAGGTATTTATCACGAGGAATCAAACTAATAATCATAACAACTAAGTAAACTCTTACACCACCTTACTATATAAAATCAACATCATTCTATACAAAATCCTATTTCTAAAAGTCAAGACGCATCCCTAGTCACCCTAGGACGATCCACTAACAAGTTTACTCGCCATTAAGGAATATACCAAATCACCATCTTCAACATGAAGTTATAAGAGATGAGGGCCAAAAGCTTACCTAACTTACCCAAAAAAACCATTTTTAACACAAAACAAACCCAGATACAACTCACGGGTGTATTCCCACCCTTTTACACTGCAACCTCTTCAACACCCTGCGATAAAACATTTCCCCTCCTCCTCACTATCTACCACCTTGACTTTATAATTGATTTGGCAATCCCTCACCATTTCTAGTAATAATTTCGATGGCTTAAGATTGACTTAAAAAGAAGAACAAGAAGATTTGAATAGGCTGAGATTACTTTTATATCAAGTCCCTCACACAAACCAAAAAACACCCTAGTAAAGCTCTCACAATGGAAATAAAGAAAAATAAAACAACTGCAATTCCAAGAAGCAGAAGACTTCGGCTTTAAAATAGAGCCATTTTTTGTATGCCTAAAAAAAGGGCCATGTAGAAATAGATACATTAGATATATTTTTAGTTTAATTTTCATTGTTAATTAAGTCATTTACTGTTATTGTACTTTTCCTTTCATACTTTGTACTAATTTCCAAGTTTAATGAAGTGTTGTGGTTTTAAGTTAAATTTCCCATTATTCAACCATTCGAAGTTTCTAAATTGCTAACTAAGTTACTTAAATTGTGTTTGAAAAGCTTTCAAAAGAGGCTTGTTTATAAGTTGCTTTCTTTTTAAAACTAAGTAAAAGCTTAAGTATGTTAAGTGAAAATCATAAAAATCACTATCAAATCCACAACAGCTTATTTTAAGGATGGATTAGACAGTTTTGGTTGGGCTTATTGGACTCTCCTAGATTGTTATATACAGCTAGAGCTTGGTAGAACTCTTTGTTTAACCCTATTTTGTGCAAGGGGTAGTTGTTAGTTTTTATTATTCATTATTTTCCATATTTACTGTGTATTGAATGCTTATTAGTGGCTCATTGGTTACGTTTATATTTGATATTGTATGCTTTATTACGATGGTTTTGTGCTTACCTTGCTTAGTTGGTTAGTTTTTAAAAATTGGGAATGTGTGCTCATTCCTTAGTTGTATTGATGTTCTCTTTTGGGGATTTTTAAAGCTAGCTGTAACTAACTCAAGGCCAAGCAGCTGTACTAACTCAAAGTTAGTAACTGTTAAGTGTTTAAACTGTTAGCATGTTGGTTATTATTGCTTACTTGCTTATTATTTCTATTATTTTAGATTAGCTTAGCGATTTAGAGTAGGATTAAGCCCACTTCATTTATTATCTTTAGTAGGCTTATTCTAAGGCTTGTTTGGCCTTTTCAGTAATTCAAGAGTTTATTAGTTTTTTAGCTTTTTTTGCTTATTCGCATTATTGTTTTTTATAGTTGCTTATTCTTATGCATTATGAGTGCTTATTAGGTTAGTAAATTTCTGTTTTAGCATTATTTGCGTATTTCTTGTTTCATTGTGTTTTGTTAGTGCTAGCAGTTACTACTCTAAGCTATCAGTACTAACTCCAAGGTAAGTGATGTTCAGTTTAATAAAATGTAGTATGTTGTTAGTACTGTTGAGTTTCTCCTGCTTAATTAGTTTTATAATTGCTTGTTGGAAATTTGCTTTATTTAGAGTTAGTCTAGCTTATTTGGTTTGTCTTAAGTTTTATTTGAGCTTATTTATTGTCTTTGTATAAAAGTTTTTTTTAGTGTTTTTTGTCCATTCCTAGCCTTTATGCATGCTTAGATTATTTTCCTTGCTTATCTTTTTCGTGCATTTGCTTATTAGGTTTAGGCCCCATTCATATCCTTGTGTATTCAAACATCGATTATTAATTCGTCATTCGATTTTCCATTCAAGCCTCGTTGGGACATAACAACCCGGGAACACTCTATACTACTTCCGGTTTTATTGATTTTGTGGATTTTGATCCTTGTTATATATTTATATTTATTTATTATTTATTATATATAAAAAGGAGTATAAGGGAATTCGCGAGTCAATTATGTGCTTAATTACACATACTTTTTCCATTAAAAACGAGCTTAAATGACCAAAAACAGACAAAAAACTGCCAAATATATGTTTGTTTTGCATTTGTATTGTGCAGGAAACGGATATTCAAGAAAGATAAACAAAAAAGACGGAAAAACAAAGCCCAAAAACGACAAAAACCAAGCAAGGATGGAAAAGACAATTCAAATCGAGCCAAAGTCAGTACAAGTCAGAATGTAAACCCCATACAAAGTCCAAAAGTCAACCAAGTGAAGAAAATACAACTTGAGGGACTAAAATTGCCAAACCTCAAGTTGTATTACAAGAACTAAAAGTCAAGGGCCGAAATTTGCTATGAAGTTATAAGAGATGAGGGGCCAAAGCTGCCAACTTACCTAAAAACCATTTTTCCCGCCAAACAAAACCTAGATACAACTCACGGGTGTCTTCCACCTTTTACAGGCAAACCTCTTCAAACACCCTGGTTAAAACATTTCCCCATCCTCTACTATCTCCACCCCAGCTTTATAATTGCATGTTAAAATCCCTCACCCATTTCCAAGTAATTTTGATGGCTAGATTGACTCAAAAAGAAGCAAAGAAGATGAAATGGCTGAGATTAACTCTTATTCAAGTCCATCATCTCAACAAAAACACCCTAAAAACTATCACAATGGAAAATACAAGCTGCAAAGTCCAAGAAGGAGAAGACTTCTAGGGCCTATAAATAGAGCATTTTGTAAGCTAAAATAAAGGGAATGTTGAGAAAAAATAGATCTCTAGATTTTTTTTTAGTTTAATTGTCATTTTATTTAAGTCATTTAACAGCTCTTATTGTACTTTTCCTTTCAACTTTGTACTAAATTGTCCAAAGTTTAATGAAGTGTTGAGGTTGGTTTTAAGTTAAATTCCCATATTCAAATTCAAAGTTCTAAATTGCTAACTAGTCTTAATTGTGTTTGAAAGGCTTTCAAAAGAGCTTGTTTATAAGTTGCTTTCTTTTTAAAATAAAGAAAAAGCTAAGTAGTTAAGAGAAAATCATAAAAAATCATCTCAAATACACCACAGCTTATTTTATGGATGATAAGCCAGTTCTGGATGGGCTTATGGACTCTCACTAGCTTGTTTTATACAAGCTAGAGCTTGTAGACTCTTTGTTTAACCCTGTTTTGAGCAAGGGAGTTGTAAGTTTTTATTTTTCTTATTTTTGCTTATTTACTGTAGAACTGCTTATTAGTGCTTATTGTTACTTTATATTTGCCTTTTTTATGCTTTATTACGATGTTTAGTGCTTACCTTGCTTAGTTGTTAGTTTAAAAAGTGAATTGTGCTCATTTCTTAGTTAGTACTGCTGGTTCTCTTTTGGGGATTTTAAAGCTAGCAGTACTAACTCAAAGCTAGCAGTACTAACTCCAAGTTAGTACTGGTAGTTAAAACTGTTAGTACTGTTGGTTCATTATTGCTTATTAGCTTATTATTTCTGCTTATTTAAGATTTCCTTAGCTTTTTAGAGTAGATTAAGCCCATTTTCGTTTATTATCTTTAGTAGAGCTTATTCTAAGCTTGTTTGCCTTTTCAAAGTAATTTCAAGAGTTTATCAGTTTTTAGCTTTTTAGCTTATTCGCCATTCTAGTTTATTCTAGTTGCTTATTCTTATGCCTGAGTGCTTATTAGGGTTAGTTAAATATCTGTTTTAGCTTATTTGCTTATTTCTTGTTTCATTGTGTTTTGTTAAAGCTAGCAGTACTAACTCAAAGCTAGCAGTACTAACTCCAAGTTAGTACTGTTAGTTAAAACTGTTAGTACTGCTGAGTTTCTCCTGCTTAACTTAGTTTAATTGCTTGCTGAATTTGCTTATTTAGAGTTAGTCTAGCTTATTTGGTTTGTCTTAAGCTTATTTGAGCTTATTTGTGTCTTAGTATAAAAGTTTTTAGTGTTTTTACCATTCCTAGCCTTTATGCATGCTCTAGCTTATTTTCCTTGCTTATCTTTTCGTGCATTTGCTTATTAGGTTTAGTGCCCAATCATATCCTTGTCATATTCAAACATCGATTATCAATTCGTCATTCGATTTTCCATTCAAGCCTCGTTGGGACATAACGACCCGGAAACACTCTATACTACTTCCGGTTTCATTGATTTTGTGGATTTTGATCCTTGTTATATATTTATATTTATTTATATGTAAAAAGGAGTAAGAATACGCGAGTCAACAGCGAGGTCAAAAAATTGTTGGCGCGTTGCGGGGAGGCTGAATAACGATTATACGTTACGTTTGGACAATCTTGTGTTGAATCTGTGAATATTTTCTTCTGAAAAAAAATATATATAAAAAGTACAAAAATATTTTTCATTTTCTTTTATTAGTATAATTATCATATAAAAACAAAAGAAAAACCAAAAATATAAAAACATTGTCCAAAAAAAAAAAAAAATTCACAAATTGGTAAAAATACCAAAATATAATATTCTCAATTGAGGTATTATCATAATAACTTCCGGTGAACTTGTTGGTTCCCAACTCGAACAAAAGATTTAAAAACTTGCCATTTGTGTCTCTTACGACGTACGGCTCACCTCGATTTGATTAACAAACTAAAAGTGGTATAAGGAGGGTTGTTCCTAGGAACTACGACCCAAAGGAGAAATAAGCTTCGCGCTATTCCTACTCCTCGCTCAAGCTTGTCGTTTTTTCATTTTGAGAGCTACGAGAAGTGAAGTAGATAAATTTGGTTGAAGTTGTCTTATCTCATTGTCCGTTAAAATACATTGTGAATAAATCATTAACAAAAAAAAATATATTAGTGTAAACTTTCTTTTTATATTTCTGTTTTGTGCATACGCACTCGTTCTCAAGCCCATAAACGTCGACAAACACAAGTCGACAAAACATCTTTGATCACCAAATCTGAGAAACCAAAAAAAAATTTAAAACAAAAATTTTTTCAAAAGAATCATTCAATCCTCCTATAGATACGATGGACAATAATCGTACAATGGGCGCAATTGCTTGCTCGAAGCACCCACACGATGGTTACGAGGATCAATCGTTGTTTTCCCGTAAATTACTGCGAATAACTTTGAGATCAAGCATGGTCTACTTAATCTTGTTCAAAACAAGCAATTTTTTGGACATGATAAAGAAGACCCACATGCTCACATCCGATATTTCAACAAGATCACTTCTACGATGAAGTTCCCGAACGTCCCGAGTACGTCGGTTAAGCTTATGCTTTTCCCATTTTCCCTCAAGGGAGCAGCCCGGATTTGGCTTGAAAAAGAGCCCCCTCGATCGATTCTTACATGGGATGATCTTGTTTCGAAATTCATTAACAAATTCTTCCCTCCCTCTAAAACAACAAATCTTCGAAATGAAATCACGAGATTTCATTCACCAAAAATATTGATGAAAACTATTTAATGAGGCATGGGACCAATTCAATGAATACTTCATAGGGATGCCCGCATCATGGGATGTTCAAATTGCATCAACTCGATACATTCTATAATGCCTAAATTCAATGATCAAGTTGCATTGAACTCCGCTGCGGGTGGTAACTCTTTTGGATAAAATGCCTCGAGAATGCCTAAAAATCATCGAGAGCAAGTCCAAAGTTCGTCAATCACGAAGCAAGGCCATTGTTTCCAAAGTGAGTACGTAGCTCCTTCTTTCTACCCCAACAGACAGTTTCATCCATGTTGCTAGACTAAAGAATGTTGAGCATTGATGCAAATAAAAAAATCAAGCAATATTTGGATAACATACAATTCAAAATTACTTATGTCCGAAATGTAAAACAAGCATGTAATCTCCTCCGAAATTTTATAAAACAAGTAAGTAATGAAAAAGGGGCTATGAACTCACTGTGAGTGAACAAGAGAAACTAATATCACCAGCGAAAGAAATGAAGATGGAGACTCCTAACCGTGACCTAAAATAATGGTGCGCAATTAGGAACTAGAATATATAATAAAATGATATTTAAGTCATATATATATAAACAAATAAAAGAATTGTGGAATCAATATGTGTGTACACCCTAAGTTATTTAGTATAATCAAGCTTTTAAGAAAGTATAACATTAGTTTTTAAGTTACGCCACTTTTTTGAAAATTTTCTATTTTTAAAAAGTTTCTACTTTTAGAAAGTTTCTATTTTTGAAAAGTTTCCATTTCTGGAAAGTCTAGAATTTTAAGACGTTAATATCGTTACGTAATAGTATTTGTAACCCGATAATACTAACACACCCAATGTTTAATTCACACACACTACTAGTAATATTAAGTATTTATATATATGTAACCCGACATAAATCTTACTATTTTTATATGTGATCGAACGCACCCAATAATTTATCAATCACCTAGTAATATTTGCTAATGTTTTTCAAGCTCAAACGGACTTTAAAACGCTTCTAAACCCAATTTTTTGCAAAATTCAGCAAGTACCACAAATTTTCCAAAATGACGAATCACCAACTTGACACTAAAATTTTTCCTATCGACAAGCATTTTCATACCAATATTTCCTGAATTTTTTATGTAAAACGTCAAACTAAGCAACTTTTATGTTTTAACGGAAGGCCGGTTCGGACCAGAAATGGTCCGAATCCTCGATTGAAAACTGCACCAGCTCACTTTTCAAAAACAATGCTGAGTTTTTATAAAAAAACGCAGACCTGCATTTTGATCAAAACACCACTTTTATGCACTTTTGAGTCTATGGTAGAAAACATTGTTTCGGACAACTTTCGTGTTTCGGCCGAAGGCCGAAACGAGTCAAAAGGTGTCCAAAACGACCCATTTCAGTTCTGCGCAAGACTTTATTTTGACTAATATGTGCTGATTTTTAATATAAACTTTTCCAAACTTAGGACGGTTCTAAAATCTTCGTTTTTAAGAGTTACATGTCAATTTTTTTTAAAAACGATCGTCTCGACGAATACTAGCATATTTTAAAGCCTAAATTTTATAAAAAATATTTTCATGACACCCTAACGAGGCGTCTAATTTTCTGCACGAATTTAACTCTTTCAAAACCTATAATTAACAATCAAACTTCATCAAATCAACATCACAACTTCACAAAAATATCACCAATCCTACTCCCCATCATCTAACACATCAAACCAACAATTTCTATAGCTCAAAACCTATTATACACACATACTTTATGGATTCTAAGATTATGAAATAAATTATACAAAAACATAAGAAATAAATATGGAAAAAATGATTCAAGGGTACTCACAACACGATTAGAGAGCAAAAGAAAAATCATTAACGAACCCCTTTTCGGTTCTTGTTGATTTCCGAAAACCCAAACACCCCTAAAACACAATTCCAATCTTTCCAACACCTAAAATCTTCACCAAAACCTTAATAAATCAATCCCTTAGCTTTAATTTTCACCCAAAGTACAATGAAAACCCTTGAATTAAAGTCTTGATCAAGTCCCTTGCATGGTTGATTTAATGTAGATGATATAGTAAGTATTGTAGGAGGAAACCTTGGTGATAGTGGTGGTTAAATGATGATGGTGATGGTTCGGTTATGGATGCAAGGAGAAGGAGGCACAAGTTTATTTTTTTTCTTAAGAAGTCTCTGTGTTTTTTTTCTTTGTTAGTGATACTATAAGTGTAGTGGGTTCTTTTAAAGAGATGCATGTAACAGTAATATTAGGTGGAGTTCAATAAAGGGGTGTTTGGTTTATGGTTTAGTAGGAGTTAGTGATTCGTCTTCAATTATATATATATAATATATAGTAAAAGCAAATAGGCAAATCTGTAACACCCCCAAAATGGGTCGCAGCGGAATAAGGATCCGGGGCGTGTTACTTCAAGATCAACAACACAAGATATATATAAGAACGACACAAAAAAAAAAGGGGTGTTTTTAGTTAATATTGATGCATTAGATTTAATTAAAAAGACATATTTCAAACGCTTATAGGTTTCACTTGCTCCTTGTTTAAAATAATTTATACAAAAAGATGACATAGATTTCCCAAAATATGATATAAAAGTCTTTAAGCGTGCAATCCAAAACGTAACCCAATGCATCCTTGGCACCTCGTGCCTATTGACCTCCTGAAAACATTGCTTAAAACGTCAACAAAAATGTTGGTGAATTCATAGGTTTATGTATTTAAATTATGCAGGACCGCAAGACTTTCCCGTGATGTTACAACATATGCAAACAATCACAAAACCAGATTACATTTACACTAAGCTCATGACACTGAAGCTCGACAGTCTTGTTCGCAAAATATTGCTACTCAGCCCGATTTGATGTTCTAACCCGAAAACATCCCTGATTCGACATGCTATAACGTTCGTTCCCGGTGATAGCTAGTCACCCGAACGGGGAGGTCGTTTCCCAAATAGATCTATTAAATAACATTCGTGCTCACATAATGTAATTCCCAACTACATCTATGCAATTGACAGGTTCATTGATTAATGGGCTTAACTTGGGTTATCGCTACTTAGGCAAACATGTAATCAATGCAAAATATCCACTTGCGTCCAATTTGTAAAACAAAGCATGTTTCCACCCCAAATAATAGTAAATCAGTAAAACTGTAAAAAGTGTGGGGCTATGAACTCACCTCAAGTGAGTGATCTGATAATTTATATCAAGTGTGGGAATGCTTCACGATTATTCCCGAATGCAACCTAATTCAATATAGGTCGTATAAGTACCGAGTACTTTAATTAATAAAAAAAAAAAAACTTTAATTAATAACATTGAATATAATCTTATAGTTGTTACATCATACTATCGTTCGGGCTATCATAATTAAAGAGGTCATGACATGACGTACGAGGAGTTAGGACACTTTAAATCGTAAATCCAACAACTCGTCGATACGCCATCCGAAGAGGCCTCATTATGAAACTCCCTAGTATTATAGCACTTTGATAACCACGTAATATTCTATATAGCATAATCACCGACTAATCGTTTTGGTAAAATAATATTTATAAAGTGAAAACGTTTATAAATATACTTTTTGTAAAAATGACCTAGTTTTGTCGTTTTAAGTCCGTTGCTCGCGTTTCTTACGCCCACGCTTTCGTATTAAGACGAGTGATCATAAAATCACATTTTTAAGTTTTTGAGATTCTGTGATGAATAGTGTTTTACTGTTCATAACAGTTATAAAATCATTTTTATACTTTTAATTAACGTAAAACCCGTTTTAGCCGTATCTTATTCGTTATAGCTCCGTTTTTAGTGATTCTTTCGAACACGTTCTCGTAATTGAAAGTTTTATCATATTATTGATGTTTATAAAGTATAAGTTTCTGTAATGAATAGTACTTTTTATAAAATTTGTTTTATAAAAGTATTAACTATCGTAAACTTGTAAATGGCGTATCTTCTTCGTTATTAATCGGTTTTTCGAGTTCTTTATGACCCCTCGATCCTTGTGACATGTAGTATTTTATAAAATCATAAAACATATATGTAAATTTTGAATTACAAAACAGCCCCTAAGATATTATTTTCAAAAATGTGTTTAAAACTTGTTTTTAGGACTTTTTAGCTTTACCACTTTGTTATAAACCCTTTAGAACCCTTAATATCTTATGTCTTATATATATTAGGTCCATTAGGTCATGTTTTGTTCATGAGAGTCCATAGTATCAATAGCACAAGTCCTTGCAATACTTTCACATCTAACTTAATAAGAAAACTTTTAGAAACCCTAATTTGCACTTAAACATGTTTATACTTAAACCATATGTTAACATACTTTTACATTCATTTTTCCATGATATATATAACCATATGACATATAAGAAAATAGTCTGCAAAATCAAACTTCATAAACATAAGGACATAACTCATTTTACCATATTACAAAAGTCTTTGTGGTGATTTAGGCCCATAATTAACATATAACACATAAATTCATAATAAATTAAAGTATGAGGAATTAGGAAGACCTTGGGATTGATGTATGAGACTGAGAATTTAGATATGAATGCTAAAACCCGTGTTTTAGATTCGAAACCAAGCTTACAAGCTTATTTAAACCCTAGATTAGGTTTGAAACTCTAATCTTGCAATAACTTGTTAAAACCCTTTCAAAGCTTAACCAACCCTTGAATTCTTCTTAGAATACTAATATGGTGAAATAAAATCAAGCTATGGATTGTGTTTTCTAAGGGTTTTGAGCCGTGAGTTTGAGAGAGAAGAGAGAAAGAGTTTTTTTTTTTGTTTTTGTTTTTTTTTTTCTTGTTGATTTTTGCTAAGTGTTTATGAAAGAAAGAGTGTATTCATGCTATTTATAGTGAAAATATCTAATTAACCTAACCATGGTTACTTTCTAACCCATGTGTAAGTGAAATGGTTCCCTATAATATCTAGATATTTATAATATCTAGATATTTAGGGCAAGTTGATAACTCTTGGTCCTATCTTGAAAATTTCGGCCACATAAGCTCCCATGTGATGTTATATTGATTATTTTGTGTATTGGGTATAATCGTGGGTATTCGTTTAAGCGTAGTTAGGTTTTGGTGCTTCCGGGAATGCCGAAACGCGTTTTATCGCGAAACGTAAGCATTTTACGTAGCCAATAAAAATAAGATGAACAAAGTTATTAATTATCTCTATAATACATATTATAACATTGTTTGATGTAAACATTTAATTGTTTAATGCCCGTTTACATTGAATGATCATTTTTAATTTACGCGATTTAACTTAACGTTTACGGTTTAAGAGCAAACGCGTACAATACTAAAAATAATTGGTGACTTTATTAACGTCGTACATTGTCCTAAAACACGAGGTGTTATAAAATCACTCTTGTGAAAGAGTAATAAGCTAATTACTAATAAAATATATTTCCGGAAAGTATCGATTAGAAAATTACCTTAAGAAAGGATAAAGATCAAATCGTTCCCGAGTCGTTTTCCCAACGAAACGTGCTTGAATATTTAATATTTTGAATTTTGAATTCTAAATCTAAAAACGCAAAGGGAAAGCACATAAAGACACGCTAATCTAGAAATTAAGGCAACTTAAAAATCTAACGACATTTTAAACAATTAAAAACTTATTAATAACTAAAATAAACTAATTAACTAAAATTGACAAATTAAAACTCTAAAAGCTCAAAATGCAAATTTCTAAACTTAAAATGTATTAAACTAATGTTTAATAACAGAAAAATAATTTTTTGAATTTTTAAACTAATTAAAACTATTTTTTAAACTAAATAATACTAAAAATTAGATTAAAAATACTAAACTTAATTCTAAAATTTTGAGAAAATTACTAAAAATACTAGACACAATTCTTAAGGTTTACAAAGAAAAACGAGTCAAAAAGCTAAAGCCAATAAGCAGTGAAAAATCGAATAAGCAAAATAAGCTAAAACTAACATGCATATATGAAATAAATGGTGCAAGGTATGAATGAAAAAGACCCAAGGGCGCAATGGTTAAGGTGTGTGTGTTGTGTAAGGAAGGTCACAGGTTCGAGTCCTGTGACTTACCTTTTTGTAAAAATATTTTTTTATTTTTCTTTTTGAAAAAGCTAAAGAATAAACAAAAATAAGCAACTTTAATGAAGGACTTAAAACCAGAACTTAAAAATAAGCTAGAATAAGCTCAAATGAAAGTGACAGTTTGGTTTTTAAGCTATTTGGCATGAGGTTAAAACTGTTTAGGTATTATAAGCACTAATTAGACCATTAAGCTAAAAGAAGACCAATAAGCTAGAAACAGACGCTACCCTAGACCTAATAAGCACTATTGACTAGAAATAAGCAACTTTAATAAGCTGAAAAAGAACCAAAAGACCTTAAAACAGCAGACTCTAAGGACACTTTAAAGGACATTAACCACTATTTTAAGCTAGGCTTTAGGACAAACAAGCACATAGAATAAGTTGAAACATGTAAACAGATTAAGAACTACACCCAATTAACACTAAGAAGCTGAAATTAAGCAAAATGGTTAAGAAATAAGCTAGAAAAGATAAGTTGAAAAGGGACAGTTTACACTACATGTTTTTAGCTTTTTGAAGAAAAATGACAACTTTTAGCTTAAAAATAAGACTCATAAACTACTTTTGACCAACAGAAAACTTTAAACAGATTGAATCTAGACTACAATAAGCTAATATTAATAAGAATTATCCTAAATTAAGCTAGGACTTTATCTCTAATGATCTGCAAATTCAGGACTTTTAAGCTTAAACTAAATACTACACTACTTGACTATTTTTGATCAAAACACACTCAAAGGTTTTTCCACAGTTTAGATACTCAAAACAGATGCATTAGACATTCATTTTAAGCACAAAAACCATACCTCAAATACATTTTGAAGAAAATTAACAAATAAGTTGTTTGAACAATCTTTGAAACTAGCAGACTTGGATTTTGATAAAATAAACTAGAAAACTTAACTAAACCTATTCTAATCTTAATAAAACTAACATTTAAACTAAATTAAGGCTTATGAAAACTGACTTGAGTTCCAAAAACAGGTTAAACATGATTTTACCATTTCAAACTTCCTTGTCCCAAACACCCCTTTAAAGTTTGGAAAACCATTTTTAGGCTAAATCAGATCAAGTTAAGCTATGAATTACTTAAACAGATTAAAAACTAACTATATTAAGGACTAATAAGCAATGACCTTTTATTGCTCGACACCGGGCTCACATCGGCTCCTTGTTCTTGTGGTTATTGGGATTGTTGTTTGGACAGTTGTTGGAAAGAAGCGGGTTGGTTTAGATTTTATTGAGAAATTTAGGTATGTTGGAATTGTTTTTGAAGTTGTCATTGTTGAAATAAAAGTTGTTGGTCGGGTGAAACTTGAGGGGGACATGGGTTAAAGTTGGTATATTGAGTAGGGATTTACAGGTATGGAAGTTGAGTGTAGGAGGTGGAATTTGCGGATGAAAGCGTGTTGAGATTAGATGAAGAAGACGATTCTGATATTTGGTTTTGTGGGTCGTTGAGCATATTGTTGATCCATTGTTGGTTGGGATT
This sequence comes from Tanacetum coccineum, assembly GCA_026074375.1. Lineage (NCBI taxonomy): Eukaryota > Viridiplantae > Streptophyta > Magnoliopsida > Asterales > Asteraceae > Tanacetum > Tanacetum coccineum. The sequence continues at coordinate 50,835 of BQNB010015329.1, read as the reverse complement.
CATTTTGGTAAAGTGAAGTAGAAAATATTGTGTTGTGAATTATAGTGGAAGAGTGTAAAATATGGTTGAATAATAGGGTATTTATAGAATTTTCAAGGGGTAAAAATTTGGAAAAGTGGGGAATTAATTCACAAAAACGACACTTTTTTCCTCTATACCGTGTTATAACGGTCGACTAATTAAAAAAGGAAGATAAAATGCTACGGCGTGGGCTGGAGCTGTTGGCGTGACGCCCTTTGACGCGAGGCTCAATGTGAGTGGTTGCGCCATACGGTGGGCTGGTGCCATGCCGCCAAACCATGACGCAGCCGTACCGAGAGCTCTAAACATGTTAACTGAATTAAATATTCATCATAAAGAGAACTTGAAATTAAGTTACCAATCGAGTGATAAACGATACAATACTAATGCTACCATCTTCCTCTTTACTTGCAATGCAAAACCGTATTTGTTCAATTGGATTAAGAAGGCAAATCAGCTTTACTTGAGAAGTTGTGAAGTAACCAAACAATGCAGCTTCTTACAATTTATGTTCGACAATATATGATTTAGAAGTCAAGTCATTGTTAATTGGTAGTGGTACACCACCTGCTAGTGGTAAGCTCACAGAGTTAACCTCACACATGTTAAATCATGAATCCTCCATCACTCATAATGTTTATTTATGAACAATTTATAGGACAAATGAAACAAAATCTTAATAAACCTTACGTTCACAACCGAGCTTAGGCCATACTAATATCCTTCCCCTCCCAAATAGCATAGCATTGCAAGCAAATAGAGCAGAGAGCTTACCCTTTCTTTCTATTAGAGTCGGACTCCTTTTCAACATAAAGGAAGAAAAATCAAAGTTATCATCTAATACTTCTCGCAATTCGAACAGTGAAATCAAGAAGCTTGAATTAGATTTGAAAATTAAAAAATGTTAAAATAATAACTAATTTGTTGATGAACACATTTGATAACAAACAGGTTTAAATCTTCAAGCAAAAGCAAAATCAAAAGCATAAGTAAGCATCAAAAGCATTAAAGCAATATTAATTAGTTGTTAGAAGATCTCCGATAACAAGCGGTATCTCCAAATAACATTAACAAAAGCAAAAACAAGCGGTATCTCCAAACAACATCATCAAAAGCAAATACAAGCGGCAGAAGCAAAGCGGAGAAAGAAAAACTTTAATTGGCGGTAGCCGAATTACAGAGATGCTTGGAGGTGCATCGAACATTCGGCGGAGGTGATCTAAGTATGGTTTTGTACATAATTGAAAAGGGAAGAGAATGACGCTAACATCGTCAGTTAAATCCAAACGGTTTGTGAGTTATGAGCAAAACAATAAGCAACTAGGGTTTTTGCCGAAAAATGAACTTTTTTATAAAAGAGACTAGTAGGGTACCCGCGCGTTGCGGCGGCGGGTACCTTGTGATTAAAGTTTAGGCGTAATCAAAATAAAAAAATGATATACTTATTAACCGGAGAATAATAAAAAGATGATCTTAGTTCAACCCGGTTCACCTGTTTATACCGGTTCCACCCGGTTATCTCCGTTTAGTTTTCGAACGGCTTTTATTGGTTAGCCGAATCGGTGGCAACTCCAGTTTCCGGTTAAGGCCGTTGATCGGGTCTGGTTTTTAAAACCATATGTACCATCAACTTGTTAGCATATAAATTTTATTAAGTTTTGTGTGTTTTATAACATTGTACAATATGTATAATAACATATATTTTTTATTTTAGGGTATTTTAAAAATAACATTAATTAGGGTGTTTAATACTTTAATTAGTGTATACTTGTAAGATATGCTTTATAAAATGTATTAAATATTTGTGCCATAAGTTATATAATATGTAATACTTAAATTTTTTAAAAGTAATTGTGATATTTAATTGACTTGTACAATAAGCTTTTAAATTTGTATTACTTAAACATTCAATGAAGAGAGAGATATCAATCTCTTTTATATGTAGTATAGATAATGTGTGGCGACTAGGGTTTGACGAGATAACTTAGGGGATACAGCTCAACGTAGCCACATATGTCTAAAGATCAAACCTACTCCGACACAATGTTAAATCATGATCCACCGTCCACGTAATACATAATGTGCACTCATAAACCATATATAAAACAAACTACATGAAACCTTATATCTGGTAACGTATTGAGTTTTCTTAAATAAGTAATAGTAAGAACAATGATAAACATTATATCACTTAATTACTTTTGGAAAAAAAAAACATAGTTTAATACTTTTAACATGTTTACAGTTTAATATAGTTTTTTTTATTAGTTTATGTTCCGTACTTTTTGTCAGTTTAATATTTTAACTTGTTAAACTTTATAATTTTCATTCCACACTTTCCGTTTCACTGTTTTATCATATAAATAAAATTATAAAAAAATAATAATAAAAAAACCCAAAAAAAAAGGGAGAAAAGGGTACAAATTGTTTTTTTAAAGGGGTGTTTATATCCTATCTTTATGGGATTACTCACTTGTTAAGTGGGTGCTAGGTAGTCAATATGAAAGTTTTGATATGTAATCAAACTAACATGGTAATCTTTTAAGTTTGGTGACTTAGTCGGTTGCTACATAGATATTTTACAATGATCACTTGAATAATGGAGGTAGTAGTTTACACAATAATTAAAAGTATGAATATGAATTAAAATAAAGAGAAAATAAGATTACACATAGATATGTTTTTTGGACCATTCCTATTTTTGTAAGTAGTTGTCTACTTCATGTGGAATATGGGAATTTTCCTTTAATATTATTGACCATGTGGGATTATATGATCACCTTATGCTCTTTTATTGATTGTGAAACAAAAATAATAATGAAAACAAAAAGTAACATAAAAATTAAAGAGAGGTTGAGAAGTTGGAGAGGGTAGGTGTGAGAGTGATGGTGCACACATAGGATACTTTTTCCGTCGACTGACAACAAAGGGCATTGAGGAAAAGGAAGTTGCACATTTGCCACAACCACTTAAATAAATGTTTCCTAATTACTATTACTATATATTACAAAAGGCAGAATACCCGGCCCACCACCCACCGGGTTGCATTTAATTTTTTGACCCGAAATTTAATGAGTTCCTTTCTTTTTTCTTTTTTTTTTCTTCACTTTGACTTCTTTTTTTTTACCTTTTTTTTAAACTTTTTTTTTCTTAAAAACTTTACATTTTTTTTTCTCGGAATACCCTCTCGCGCTGTTTGAGTAATCGGTCTGTTTTTTTATGAATAAACCTTTAAGTTCCCTCAAACCTCGCGCTCCGCTAATCGTCCCGTTCTTTTTTTTTCTAAAAAAATTTTTAAAATAAAATTTTCCTTTTTTTTTCTCGAAATACCCTCTCGCACTGTCGGAGCCATCGGTCTGTTTTTTTATGAATATTTTTTTCTTAACAGTTAGTTTTTTTTTTAACATTTTTTTTTCCTTTTTTTTCTCAAAAAGTTTTTAAAAGTAAACTTTTTTTTCTCAACAAAATTTTAAAATAAAATTTTCCTTTTTTTTTTCTCGGAATACCCTCTCGCACTCTTTTAGTCATCGGTCTGTTTTTTTATGAATAAAACTTTAAGCTTCCTCAAACCTCGCTAAAACTTTAAGTTTCCTCAAACCTCGCGCTCCGCTAATCGTCCCGCAACGGCGCGCGGTCGCGAGTTTTTTTTCCCTTTTTTCCCAAAAAATTTCTAAAATAAAATTTTCCTTTTTTTCCCTCGGAATACCCTCTCGCATGCATTAAATGGCCTTTTGCATTTAGTGTGCATTAAATGCACCGGGTTGACCGGGGTGCATTTAATATGCCGGCTCAACCCTACCCGGTCCGATCGGGTTTTTTTTTTTTAAGAAAAAAAAATTTTGTTTTCTTTTTTTAAATACTCTCTCGCACTTTTTTAGTCATCGGTCTGTTTTTTTTATGAATGTCCGAACATTTTAAATTTTTTTTTTTAAATTGTTTTTTTGTTTTTTTTTTCAAAATATTCACTCACACTTTCTGAGTTATCGGTATTGTCGGGTCGACCGTACCCAGTCTCGCCCGGTCCCGTTCTTTTTTTATATACGGAAATAAGCCCTCAAATATTTACTACAATACCCCTGCAATATGTGTTAAAATACGAAAAATGCATCATTTTATTTTTTTTATAAAATACCCCTTTCCCCACTAGCGGTCGACCGTTAGTTTTTTTTTTAGAATGCACCAAAACAGTGCTTTAAATCGGTCGTTGCTTAACGACCGTTAATTTTATTTTTTTTACAAAAACATACCTTCTAACACGTCCAACCGAAAACACCGGCCGCCAAACATCCCGCAGCGGAACGCGGGTGAGCCTAACTTGTTTTATAAAATAATAAGATTAATTAATGATGTAATGAATGATAAGTCGACGATTACAAAGGGGCACTACTAAACTTACCAATAGGCTTATGATATATGTACCCCCCCTAAATCACCATTTGTACCCCCTCGGGTTTTTTCCGGTTTTTTTTTTGTATTTTATTTTTTTTTGTATTTTTATAATTTTGTATATGTTATAAAACTGTGACACGGAAAAAACGGAACGAAAAATATAAAGTTTAACAGGTCAAAAGTATGAAACTGTCAAAAATTACGGAACAGAAACTGATAAAAAACTGCGTTGCACTGTAAAAAGGGGGGTACAAAAGGAATCTTTTGTACCTTTTTGGCACTATTCATGGGCCAGGGGGTACCAATAGGGGTACCCTTACCAATATTTTACATCGGTCAAAGAGTCAACACTTTGGAATTCGTATTATCCTTTTCGTCTGCAGTAACTTTTACTCGTATTTAGCAACAAAATTGATTGTGCTAATTTCTTTTACTCTATTTTGCAATAGAGAATTAAATGTGTTTGTTAAAAAAAAGTGGGACTTTGAATATCACTTTTTCTAACTAGTGTATTAATTTTAACTATGGCGTCAAAAGGCAAACTCAAACCCGAATAAGCATATTCGGGTTGGGTTAGTTGGGTTTAAAATTTTATTCGGGTTTTTTTGGGTCAATCTGAGTAGCCCGAATGCAAATTAAAATCGGGTATCGAGTTGATTTTTTTTGCTAATTCGGGTTCGGGTCGGTTCGATAGACTCAAACCGAACTTACCCGATCCGAGTTTACCCCAATTGACCTGACCCAAGTTGACCCGACCCGAATTGACTCGAACCCGAGTAACCCGAATTCAAATAAAATCAAGTTCGGGTATGAAATTTTTAGTCTTGACCCGACTTTAAGCTGACCTATCAAAATAATAATGTAACATCCAATTTATATATGTATGTATACGTAAATAAAGAAGTATTAAGTTTTAAATAAAAGAACAAAAAAAATCATTTCATTAATCATGAAACAGGTCAGATGCATAATTATAAGCCTAGCTAATGGAGTATTAAGTTTTATATATGTATGTATACGTAAATAAAGAAGTGTTAAGTTTTATATATGTATGCGTAATTAAATAAAAAAATATAAAGTTTATAAAAGAAATTATAAAAAACATAATCATTACATTAATTATGATAAAAAATAATGCATAATGATTACAAACAAGCAGGGTTACCCGCGCGTTGCTGCGGGACGTTAATTTTTCGCGCGTTGTTGCGGGCCATTGTTATTATTATTATATTTTTTTTAATTTTGTGCGAGTTTATTTTTTCGGTCTCATGTTTAATAGTTTGTTTTTTTTCTTATATGGCCTTATGTGTTGGACCTCATATTTAAAGGTTTCTTTTTTGGTTATATGTTTTTTTTGCGCAGATTTATTTTTTCGGTCTCATGTTTAATAGTGCGGGTTTATTTTTTCGGTATCATGTTTAATAATTTGTTTTTTTTCGTTATATGAGTTTATGTCCCGCGCGTTGTTGCAGGGCGGTAAAAAAAATTATACTTTTTTTGTTTTTTTTTGCGAATTTTTTTTTGTCTCATGTTTAATAGTTTGTTTTTTTATATGGGCTTATGTGTTGGGCCTCATGTTTAAAACTTTGTTTTTTTTGCTATATGAGTTTTTTTTTTAAAATGACACTGTTTAATGCAATTTAAAGTTGTACGTTTGTGACTATGTCGATTATTTTAAAGTTGAATCGGTACTTTTGTAATATTTCCCCCTCCTATTTTATGCCAAAAATTAAAAAATAAAATATAAAAAAATAAAAGAATTGGGTCGGCCCAAAGTGGGAGCCCAGGCCCAAACCATTGTACAGTAGAAGCAATTTAAAGTTGTACGTTTGTGACTATGTCGATTATTTTAAAGTTGAATCGGTACTTTTGTAATATTTTTTCCCCCCATTTTATGCCAAAAATTAAAAAAGAAAAAAAATTGGGCCGGCCCAAAGTGGGAGCCCAGGCCCAAACCATTGTACAGTAGAAGCACTGTAGCTTCTACTGTACAATGGTAAATGTATGTATTACAAGCAGGATTACCCGCGCGTTGCTGCGGGACGTTAATTTTTCGCGCGTTGTTGCGGGCCATTGTTATTATTATTATTTTTTTTTAATTTTGTGCGGGTTTATTTTTTCGGTCTCATGTTTAATAGTTTTTTTTTTCTTTCTTATATGACCTTATGTGTTGGGCCTCATGTTTAAATGTTTTTTTCTTTGGTTATATGTTTTTTTTTGCGGGTTTATTTTTTTGGTCTCATGTTTAATAATGTGGGTTTATTTTTCTGTATCATGTTTAATAATTTGTTTTTTTTCCTTATATGAGTTTATGTCCCGTGCGTTGTTGCGGGGCGGTATTTTATTTTATAGTTTTTTTTTTGCGATTTTTTTTGTCTAATGTTTAATAGTTTGTTTTTCCTATATGGGCTTATGTGTTGGGCCTCATGTTTAAAGCTTTTTTTTTGCTATATGAGTTTTTTTTAAATGACACTGTTTAATGCAATTTAAAGTTGTACGTTTGTGACTATGTCGATTATTTTAAAGTTGAATTGGTACTTTTGTAATATTTTTTCCCTTTATTTTGTGCCAAAAATTAAAAAAAAAAAAAATTTGGCCGGCTAGGCCCAAACCATTGTACAGTAGAAGCACTATAGCTTCTACTGTACAATGGTAAATGTATGTATTATAATTTAGAAGTAATTAATGCAGCTATCAAAATTGCCAAACAAGAAGGTCTTCTTATATCTCTAGATCTGGCTAGTTTCGAGGTAAGCTCTTTTCTTTTTGTATCGTATTTGTAATTTTGTATCCTTCTTTAGCCACAAAAATATACGCATATTGTTAATGTGTATGGGTAGATGGTTCGAAATTTAGGGAACCTTTTTACATGGGCAGATATATATAATAATTGATTAAGAATGATATACCATAAAGTAAAGATCTATCCCAGTTGCATTCCTAGTTTAAGAATGATATAAAATAATTGATCTATGCGTGTTGGGTTCGTAAAATTGATAATTTATGTCTGTTGTGTTCTAGAAGAGTTTTTAATATCTAATAAAAGTTTTAATAAAAAGGGCTTATGTTATACTGTGTTTTCTACTTTGTGTGCTAGTATATTTGATGATATTGGTTTTATGAGTGGGTGAGTTAAAACACACGATGGTGTTGGTGTTTGTGTTTGTGTGTGTTGAAAACATGTTGTCTGTGTGGTTTTGAATGATCCATTAATATGTTATGAGATAGTCTTTAAGTTGCCCAGGTTCTTATTTTAAAGCCACTTTATGAGTTATGGTTTAGAAGATATTTGATTAACTTGTTTTATAGTTAATTTTAAAGTGGCACAATTCAATATAAATAGTTTTATTTTTGTTTTTATATTTGTTTCAGTGGAGATGGCTCAATCATAGAAAAAACAGCGTGTGATGAAGATGATCAACGAATGCACTTGTGTTTTAAGAAGTCGTGCATATATGTTATCAATAGGCGTGCACTTATAATCTAATGAATTTAACGAGAAGGTGCAGCGTGCACATATGTTCTTGCAATGGTACTCATATATTTTAATGAATTTGAAGAGAAACTGAAGTGTGCACATATATTTTTGAAAGAGTGCACACATGTTTTTTAATGATGTAGATAGTATATTTAACAAGTTTCATTTGTATTTGTAATGAATTTTATTTGATATCAATTTTTTTTGTATATTATTGTTTTTGGTTTGTTATTAGTTTAGAGGTTACATATATATGTTTATGTTCTTTGGTTATAAATCTCGAAGATTAAACAATGTAAACATATGTGCAATTACAGTTTCAAGCAAAAAAATGTACGCTAGAAACATATAAAATTTACAATATTTAAAAAAAACATATACGCATTATTTTTTTTAAAAAAACACATCTACTGAAAAAAAATATTAAAAAAAAAATAATTTCGAAAATTAAAGAGTTTTAAAAAATGTTTTTTAATTAAAAAATTTAAATATAAATGTGTTTTGACTATTATGCCCTTTTATATTAATAAAAAATATTTAAAAATACTTAATTTTGATTGGTTTAAAGTGGTTCTGTAAGTTCTGTATAAAAATGGGCAATTCGTTGTCGTCGGGGAGCATTTCATTATGCAAAAACTCTAATAGAGTTGTGAAACTTATATCGCTCCAACCAAATGATGCTTTTATCTTGAACAACTTTATCACTGCAGAAAGTATGGTTGTAACACCCCCAAATCTGAGTTGCAGCGGAATATTGAATATCCGAGGGCGTTAATTCATAGATCAATAGCACAAGATATGAGAACGACTACTAAACGTGTCGTTTTAAAAAAATACATTGGATTAACAAAATACTTGTTCATTACATAAGCTCATGGCTTCAAATTGTTCGATAATATAAGTAAAGATTTTGGTTTATAACAAATGTGATGCCATCAACTAAACTTATTTCGAAGAGGAGATCTTATGTTATATGAGTTATTATAAACTGGAAGCCCGATTTGAAAAACACATGTAACGTGGATAACGTCAATTGCACCTAGACGCTCTTAAAAATGAACATGTCCGTGAGAAGATAGTACTTTTACTGATCAATTTGTATACGGATAAATAAGAATGCACCTATACTTGGGTGCTCTTTTGTGCAGGAACCTCATTTACAGAAAGTAAACGTAAAGGATTTTATGTATAGATTATTTTCTTGCTCCAATTGCATTGTCACGAAATTTACCGTTCTTTATTATCTGGTACTACAAAATTTAACTTAAAGAAAGTCATCTTCTTGGAGTCGGGATCGCTATGAGGTATTCTAGCTGCTTGCGAGAACCTTTAGTTGTGCTACCATAAAGACCCCTTTTAAATATTTAGGATTTATGGTCGGGGTAATTGCGCCAAGGTCAGGCTTGGAGGATAAACGATTTCTAAGGTTAAGGACGTTTATCTAATGAAACTCAAAGCTTAATCAATGGAGGTAGGTTCACCCTTCTTAAGAATCCGTTCTTGGGTCCGAAACACCTATTACCAAACATTCTAATTATAAAGCCAAATTCCGGTATATACATTATGCATGGCATCTATTCGTAGGAAATTTTTTAATGGTGTTTCATTTGCTCGATGAGAGAAAAATCATGGTAAAATGGTCTAAAATCTTGCTTCTAATGAAGAGAATGGCGGATGGGTGTTTTCGAGTTTTCATGCTTAAATAGGAGCTCTGCTATTTAAGTGGATTTGGAGGAACAATTCTGGTGACAATTTCCTCTATGGTGTCTATTCATTAAAGCTATGCATGTAACATTTTATCCACTTACCGTCTAACTTTCGGTTTTCCGAATTGTATCACTAATCGTCCGATAAGTTTTTAGACTTAAAAAATGTGGGTGGATTGCTACTCACTGTTATTCCGTATGTTGGCAACGGCCTTTGTAACGAAATTCTGGAAGGATTTATGATTGGGATACTCGTTGGTACGATTTGTTCCCTCGTATTACGCCCTCATGAAGAATAAAAGATGCTATGTGGCTAAAAAAAGAAAATTGTATTACGATATCATGCTTCTTTCGGCCGAAGTGGTAGAGAGGGTGCTGAGGCCCGTCACAACTTGATCTTTTACAAGAGGTTATTCAAAATGTGATATTGTCTAATATAGATGATAGGTGGACGTGGGACTTGAACGGGGATGGGGTCTTCAGGGTTAGAGATGTGCGAGTTCACCTTGATGATTTCTTTCTCCCGAAAGCTGATACTCCTACAAGGTGGGTCAAATTTGTTCCAATCAAAGTCAACATTTTCGCTTGGAAGCTTTATTTGGATCGTCTACCTACACGGATAACATTATTGCATCGAGAGAATTAGTTCCAAATTCTGTATGCCCAATTTGCAACTCTGCCCAAGAGGATGTCACTCTCTCTCAAGTGTTGTTTGTTACTAATATTGTTAGGCTTTTGACCAGTGGTGGAATTATAATTGTCCCTCTTGTTCCTTTATATTGAATGGCTATCGTGGTTCAAGGCCATCAGGTTGAATTCGTTCCTTAAATCTATATTGGAAGGGGTCTTTTACACAGCGTGGTGGAGCATTTGGTTTTTTCGTAATCAGGTGTTGTTTTCCTCTCAAAATCCTCGGAAGGATGTTTTGTTTGATGACATTGTTTCTCGTACGTTTTATGGTGTCATTCAAGGTGTAATCGTTCTTTTAGTTGGGATATATTGGTTACAACATCTTTTCTAATTCTTTGTATTGTTTTGCTAAGCTCCTTGCTAGTTTTTAATAAAAGTTCCGTCAAAAAAAAAATAATACTGTATTTAGATTGAGCCATTTGGTGAGCCGTGCATAAATTAATTCCTTTTTTTTATTTCATTATTACACAAGATTTTCTATTACATTGGCTATCTTTTATACGCAAATTAACATGTCTCTAAGCAAAACTTTCATATGGGGTTACTTTTGTTAAACTTCCCACATGTTTATTTGACGTGTGTTTTAAGTCGGTTTATTTGGGTATTTGGTTGTATTTTTTGCGGGTTTATTTTTTTGGTGTCATGTTTAATAGTTTTTTTTTTCTTATATGGGCTTATGTATTGGGCCTCATGTTTAAAGGTTTTTTTTTGTATATGAGGTTTTTTTAATATAATTTTATGGGATTTCGGTAGATATGTGTTATTTATTTGGGCTTATGGTTTTTGGTGTTTTTAAATACAGTTGTAAATGGCAAAAAAGTTTGTGCTAAATGGCAAAAAGGTATATGTAAATGACACAAATATTGACTAAGTTTTAAAAAAAAACACTCAAATAAGTCGGCCCAAACTAGAAGCCCAAAAAATGCCACTGTAGCAAGCGAGTAAAACGCGAGTAAACCGACGTCGTTTTATTCCTTTTATAGTATATAGATAATAAAAAGTTATACAGTCAGACTGGTAGATAATATGATCGCAAATTGCCATAATAAATATCAGAAAATTCCTATTACTATAGAGGTTAAGATATATATGAATGGATAATACAAATGGTGATCTTAAAACTAATGGTGTGTTTGGTTTGTAAACAGGTTTAAAATTAGAATTGAATTTGGTTTAAGATTTAAATTTAAATTTGGTTTAGAGATAAGAGAAAATAATATATTTAAATAAAATAAAAATTAAAAATATTATTTAAAAATAAAATGTGTGCAAGTTAGTGAAATAGACAGAGAGAAATATAAAAAATGTGTGTGAGAAAGAATATAATTAATAAAAACCCACCACTCTGGACCTTTTATGGGTTTTGTGAGACATTTATTTATCCTATTTGAAAGGTAAACCCTCAAACAAAACACTCAAAAGTAAGACACCAAACGCACCCTAATATGACCAGACATAATCTATAAAGAATAAATCTTGTAAGTGGACAAAACAGTGAACTTCACGTCTTCAACATAATCAAATGTTTAAGAGAAATATAATACGGAGTATCAAGATGGAGACAGTTACGGAATACATTTGAATAAAAAATTAAAGAAAAAGAAATAGATTTAAATGCCTGCACTGCAGCAGGCGGACCATTAGAAATTTTATCGCTTGCACAAATTTTCAATCTATAGAACTCCTCTTAATCCTCCCACTTCCACTAATGATTGGACCGGGGGTATAATCACAATGTATACCAATGTGACGCACTGTTTGAGGATTCTCATGACAGGACTTCAAGACATTATTGGAGATGTTGCATCGGTGGTGAGATTTGGCAAATACTCGACACAGGACATAAGAAGCCTCTGCTTGAAACAGATCATAGACACATAAGTAATCAACAATGAAAGAATTACATGTAAATAGTACATTAATGAAAAAACAGAACTAAAAGATAGATAAAGAAAGGTAATATCTAACAGCATGCAGCAACATAAATGACAATCTTCTGCTGTTTAGTCTTTTAAGGATGTATTGATTTGACTATTGTTGATGTAAAGATCCGCTAGGAAGGATTTCGTCCGTCCTTTATGGGATTCCAAGATTCAGCAATCCTGTCGATAAGATAATACGCGTTAGCCTCGTCCTGGGTTTTATCCCAAGACTAGGCTCCGGCGTGAGAGTAAGATATTTAGTGAAGTATGTCCAATGGTTATTATACTGAGTGTAATAAATGTGTGAGAGAGTTTTCATTTGCATTGAATGCGTTGAGTATTTATACTACTCAAAATACTGTTGAGATATACTGTTTCTGACATCTTGGGAGATGGTTAGCCGAGCTATATTGCTTTTGTTAGCTAGGTAACATGCTTAGTAAACAAAGCCCCTTAATTTCTGGGTTGACTGTTCTAGGACAGAGGGCTACCTATTATCCAGTGGATAATAGTGTATATTGTGTCTTGTGATCCTTTGGTCTTTCCCGATGTCTTTGTCTTATTCATTTGTGAGGTTCGAGTATTTTAACAGTCTTTTAATATGTTAGACAATAATCAGGCCGCTAGGAATCTCTTCCTAGCGTCCCTATCCTAACGGTCACATATACAAACATGTCCCCCCAAGTGTTATATCAATGCTTGCTTTGGTATAACATTATTTTATATACATTATTTTTCTATTCATTATTTTTTCTATCGTTATCATTATTATTATAAGTATATTCTTATCATTATAATGATAATAGGTTAATAATGTTTATTTACTACCTGCCAAAACTCATAATAACCCTTGGTAAATTAGTCGTTGGTCATTCTTGGGGAAGCGCGCCCTTGACACGCGTCTTTTTACTCATCATCGTGTGGTTAAGATCTTGCCACGTCATTGATCTGATAGACGTGACGTTTCGTCTCTTCCCTTCTTTTTCCTATAAATACTCCTTCCTTTTTCATTTTTACTGTCTCATAAATTTTAACAGTTTTCATCAGTCTCTCTCAGGTGTGTTTTCCTCTCTTTCCTTTCTTTCTTTATCCATTCCCTTCCGGACTCTCCCCATGTCGATAGATCATTCGGATCAACTTCACCTTCCGGATGCCCCAGATCTAGATCCCTCCTTAGAGGCTACCGTTACACCTAAGTTTGATATGTGCTTATTCCGGTCTACTTTGACTGAAAATCATGTTAAAAAATTTTCTGAGATATATGCCATTCCGCTTGACTTACATCCCCATGCTCCTCCTGCCGGTTTTACCATGGATCAACTGTCAAATGAACACATAGGTTTATATGTTCATCATTTTCGCCGGGGGGGTTTAAGGGTTCCTTTCTCTTCTTTCTTTCTAAGCTTAGTTGAGTATTTTTGTGTTCATATCTCTCAGCTCAGTCCGCTAGGTGTAAATCATTCAGTGATTTTCGAAATGTATTGTCGTGCTTTAAATATCGTTCCCACCGTTCCCCTTTTTAGGGTGTTTTATAAACTGTGTAAGCAGGGGAATTGGTTTTCTTTTCAAAGCCGCGTTCGGAAAGGTTTAAAACCATGTATTAAAGGTGCCCCCACCAGTTTAAAAAAATGGAAGGATAAATTTTTTCTTATCGACCGGCGGGCAGCTCCTATTGCCATGTCATGGCGGCATCATGATTCCAGTGTGGCCGATGTGTTTCCCAGTCCATCGGAGTATAATGCGGCCGATGTGGCTACCTTACTGGAGGTTCCCATTCAATTACATAAGCCTTATAACAGCCTTTTGTATGTTGCTGGCTTATCTCCTACTTGGAAAGGATTGGGCTATGTTCCCGTAATGAAGGGTCCGGGAGGGAAGGGTACTACCCTTTTCTTTATCTTTCTTTCCTTTTTCCCCTCTTCCTCTTTTTTTTATGTGTGCTTTTATCTTTCTTGGCGGTTTATTATGTTTTGTTTGTTCTTCTTGCAGTTCTTACTATGGCCGAATTCCTTCGTCTCCCCGACCTTGGTGCTTGTAAGATTGTTGCCGGCACGTTGCTTCCTCCTAACTTCCCGGTTGATAGCCATCTTTCCAATCCAGCTGCTCGTCTGGAGGATATTCCCCCGAAGACTCCTGCCATGGAAAGAGCTGAGGTTGCTTGCCCAAAGGTGATTGCTGCTAGAGAGAAAAAGAAGCAAAGAGCTGAAGATCTTTTGGCTTCTAAAGCCGTTGGTGGTGGCAAGGTTGGCCCAAAGAGGCGTGTTGGACAGGAGGGTACATCCAAGAAGAAAAGAAAAACCCTTGTTGATGGTCCTTCCGGTTCGGAGTCTGTTTCCTCCCCTCGTCCTTTAAATCAAGTTGTTCCCACCCAGCCCCTTGTTACTGAACCTGTCCATGAACCTGTTTTGGACGCTCGATTAAATGTCCTACGAGATCAAACAGATGAACTTGATTCGGGCTATGCTCAGTCTTTTGCTCATGATGACGGTGGTAATGATCCTAATGATGATGGTCGTGGTGAGGCGGGGCGTGTTCGTGAAACGAAAGCTGGGTTGCGGGAGGGTCGAGGTGAAAATGATGGTCAAGGTGCTTCTCAACGTCCTTCTGTTCATCGTACTGGAGGTGAAAAGACTGTTTCTACTGGAGAAAGTATTTTTCTTCCTTTCTTATCATTGCTTTGTGTTTTCTCTTATGTTTTTTTATACTTTCTTTTTTGCAGGTTCCGCTAGGCATTTTGGTGAGTTGCCCTTTACTCCTGTATGGGGACTTACTGATTCTGATCGCATGGTCAAGTTTCGTCACTGTCGTGATATGATGTCCAACATCTTTACCCCTGCCGACCTTGCGTTCTTTAACGAAGGTATGGATGATCGTGAGGCCGTTAGGCGGTCTTGGAAGCTTCTGTGCCAGTCATCCCAACAGCAGGCCAACATGTTGCTCCATTTTGAAAGGCTTTATGAGGAGAGTGACAAGCTTCAAGAGTCTTGCGACCTTGCCCAGACTAAGTATGCCGGTTGTAAGAAGAAGTTGGCCGACCTCCATGTGGCGTTTGATGCTAAAGGTTCTGATTATGGCCAACTTTCACATGATTATGAAGATGCTTTGCGTAGGGAAGAGGCTTTGAAGGTTAAGGTTGCTGAGCTGGAAGCAGGGAAGAAAGAGTCTGATGAGTTGGTTGTTTCTCAGGCTGAGCGTATCAAGAGTTTGGAGGTTGCTTTGAAGGAGTCCGAGACTGGTGTTGAGCAACTGAGATCCGATAGGGAGAAGTTTGATGTAGCCGCTGGGAAAGGTGAGATGATCCGCAAACGTCTTATTACTGAGTACTTCCCCACCTTTGTTCAAAGACTTCTCCAGATCAAAGAATATAAGGAGTCTATGGGTGAAGTTTTAAGCTTGGCTGTTGGCAAAGGCTTTATTGATGGTATTTCTCTGGGCTGGACGAAGGCGGATGCGGATGCTTTGCTCAAGGCTAGCCCTGGAGTCAACCCTGCGTCTTCTGATCTTTTTATGGGTGAATATTTGAAGCTGTTCGAGATGCATTATCCTTACGTGGATAAGGTGACACGTGCTTACCTTCTTGACCCCTTCGAGCTCCAGAATGTTATGCCGGACGGGACTGGTCCTACCCCTGGCGATGGACCTCGCCCTTCTTCCACTGCTCATAGTTAATTCACTGTTGTAACATTTTAGACTTGTTATCTTTGAACATGTTTTGTACTTGTAATATTTTGAGTTATGTATTCACAACAAATGTATCGTCAGCCTTTATGTTGGGGCTGTTTTTGCAATCTAAACCGTTAGGCACATAATTTATCCTTTTTCTCCCTGTTTTGTTTTATGTGTTATTCCTCGGATATAGATATTAACCACTTATCAACAAAGGGGATTAGCAGTTTGTTGGGATTACATAATTTTTTATCCATTCCGCTAGGCATTGACTACGAGTTGTGTACCAATCGGAGGTAGCGAGCCGTCCGTCGAGTCATTTTTAGTTTTTGCCTAGATCGCTAGGCATTGATTACATTCCTTCCGGACAGTTAGTGTTGCCTGCCGGATGGATTTCGAATCACATATTGTTTGCCTAGATTTTTAGACATTGACCACAAGTGAGTTGGTTGATGGTACCCAACTGATATTTGGGTCACATAATAATTTGTCAGTTAGACATTGACTACGCCTGTACCGGTTGGTGATATCCGGTTGACATCCGAGTCACTTAATAATTTGTCTATATAGCAAACATTGACTACAATGTCGATTGGGGATGATCAGTCACCCATCGGAGTCATTATTTACTTATGTTTCTATATCTCGTACACATCATATTTCTTGGAAAATTGCCCTCCCTTATCATGGGAAAATAGGCCTTGCTTACTCATTAATCATTGTTTTGAAACATTACATCTGATGAACACAAAATTAAAATTTCAAGATTACATGAGGAATAATAGCTTTTACAAATAGCATCTTCGTAGATTGATAGCATGCCAGGTACGGGGCACCTCCCTGCCTTCCATAGTTTGCAATTTGTACGAACCATTGTCATATGCTTCTATCACCAAGTATGGACCTTCCCATTTTGGACCCAACTTCCCAAGGTCTTCCACACGGCTTGCTTCGTTCCTTCGGTATACGTATTCTCCTACCTTGAAGGCCATTGGGCGTACCCGTTTGTTGTAATATTGTTCTACCTTCGTCTTGTACCTAGCTTCTCTTATTGCCGCTGCTTCTCTTCTTTCAGTTAACAAGTCTAGGTTTAGCCTTATTTCTTCTTCATTGTCCTTCCCATCTTTGATCATCATTGTGCGGTGTGTTGGCATGCCGACCTCTGCCGGTATGACTGCTTCACTTCCAAAAGTTAGGCTGTATGGGGTTTCTCCATTGCTTGTTTTCAACGAGGTTCTATGAGCCCATAGGACGTTGGGTAATTCATCTACCCAGCCTTTTCTTTCTCTTCCCAAACGCGTTTTTATGCCCTCCATGAGGCTCCTGTTTGCCCTTTCTACTAGGCCGTTTGCTTGGGGATGTGCAACCGCAGTGTTTATCTGTATTATGTTTAACCTTTCACACCATCCCTTGAACGGATCGTTCACAAAGTTTGTTCCATTATCAGTGGTGATTATTTTTGGTAGTCCAAACCTGCAAACAATGTTATCCCAGACAAATTTTTTTACTTCTTTTCCAGTCGTTCTTGCCAGCGGTTTTGCTTCAATCCATTTTGTGAAGTAGTCTATTGCTACTATCACATATTTCACCTTTCCTGGCGCTTCTGGCAGTGGTCCTAGCACATCCATTCCCCATTGATAAAATGGCCAGGGTGCCATGATTGACGTCATGAGTGTTTTGGGCATCTTTGGTACCGGGGCATGGATTTGGCACGAATCACATTTACGTATTTCTTCCCTTGCATCCCTGTGCATTGTTGGCCAATAGTATCCCTGCCGGATTGCTTTTGCAACTACTGACCTTGGCTTCATGTGCATACTACATGCACCCATGTGGATTTCCCTTATCACATAATTGGCTTGGAGAGGGCCTACACACCGAAGCATCGACATTAGATATGACCTTTTGAATAAAACTCCTTCTTCCATTACTTACTGGTTTATCTTCATCCTTAGTGCCCTAGCTTCATTTTCATATTCCGACCATATACCCTCTTCTAGGCATCTTATGATGGGAGACATCCAGTTTTCCCCTTCCTCTTCTACAATTGCGTTTATCTCTCCATAATCCATTGATGGCGTATCCAATGTTTCTACCAAGATTTCCTTTGTTAGATGATTGAATGCTACCGAAGCTAACTTGCTTAGCACATCGGCTTTTTGGTTCTGGTTCCTGTGTATGTTTTTTATCTGGAAGCTTTTGAAACACTTGATGTATTCTCTGGCCTTGGTGAGGTATCTTATTATGTTTTCTTTGCAAGCTACATAGTCTTCATTTATCTGGCTAGCTACCAGCTTGGAGTCCACCTTTACTGATAATGCTTGTACCACCATTTTTTTGCTATCCTCAACCCAGCTAATAATGCTTCATATTCCGCCTGGTTGTTAGTGCTTTCGAAAGTTAATCTTAGAGCGTAGGTGTATTCTGTCTTTGTTGGGCTTATGAGTACGAGTCCTGCACCGGATCCTTTTGAGCTGGATGCCCCATCTGTGAAGAGCATCCATTCTTCTTGGCGTTCTTTCTTGTCTTCTTTTGCGTATGTTGTCTCCCTTGGAACCAAGGTATCGCTGCCTATTGGTATTTCATTAAGGAAATCTGCCAGCACCTGCCCTTTGATCGAATTGCGTAGTTCATATGTGATTTTGTATGCTCCCAGTTCTACCGCATACTGTGCCAAGCGGCCCAATGTTTCTGCTCTGCCCAGAATCTGCTTGATTGACTGGTCTGTGATGACTGTAATCGGGTGGGCTTCAAAATATCTTCTCAACCTTCTTGATGCATTTCTGAGTGCCAATGCCAATTTTCCAATGGAGCATAATTTTTTTATGCATCATGAAGGATTTTTCTCACATAGCGAATTGGGTGTTGCCTACCATTTTGTCCGGTCATTAATACCGCACTAACAGCCTTATCGGATGCCGCTAGGTAGATATATAGATTTTCTTCTGGTATTGGGGTTGTCAGGGTTGGTAGGTTTAGTATGGTTTTCTTCAACTCTTGAAAAGCTTTTTCTGCCTCTTCGGTCCACCTGTAATCTTCTTTGTTTTCTTTGGTGATATTTTTCAATGTTTCAAAGAAAGGTAATGACTTTTCGGCTGATCGGGCTAGGAACCGGTTTAGTGCTGCCAGTCTTCCGGCCAAGCTTTGCATCTCCCCCCACGTTCTAGGTGACTTCATTTCAGCTATGTCTTTTGTCTTTGCTGGATTTGCTCGAATACCCTCTGAAGTGACCATATAGCCCAAGAACTTTCCTTCCTCTACACCGAATGAGCATTTCTTCGGGTTTAGTTTCATGTTTATTCGTCTAAGGTTATCAAACGTCTCTGCTATGTCTGCCAGCATGTCTTTCTCGGCCTTGCTTTTTATCACCATATCGTCCACATAAACTTCTAGGTTTCGACCTATCTGTTTATCAAACGCCTCATCCACCAAGCGTTGGTATGTGGCCCCTGCATTTTTTAGTCCGAATGGCATCTTTTTATAACAAAAGGTGCCTTGGTCTGTATAGAATGTGGTATTCTCTTCATCTTCTTCTGACATCTGCACTTGATGGTACCCCTTGTATGCATCTAGAAAACATTTAAGTGGGTAACCCATGACTGCTTCTATCTTGCTATCTATCTCGAGCAAGGGGTAATAATATTTTGGGCATGATGAGTTAAGATTTTTGAAGTCAATACACATTCGTCAACTTCCATCTAATTTTTGTACCAACACTGGATTTGCAATCCACGTTGGGTATTTCACCCGCCTAACAATTCATGCCTTCAGCCACTTGGATACTTCCCTTGTTATTACTTGCCTCTTTTCCGCAGAGAATACTCTTCGCTTCTGGGCGACCGACTTATCCGCCGGGTTTACATTCAATGATTGTTTAATGATTCTCTTAGGTACTCCCACCATGTCTGCTGGTTCCCAAGCAAATATGTCTTTGCTTTTCTTTAACAGATTTTTGAGCTGTGTTGATCCCTCTGGGGAGAGATTTTTTCCTATCTTTACCAACTGTTCTGAGTATACCGGATTGACTAACACTAGTTCTGTTGGGCTAGGATTTCTCATCGGTTCCGTCTCTTCCACAGGGTCTTTTCTCTTCTCTCGTGCTTGTTTCTTTTCTTCCCTTCGACATTCCAGGATTATGGGTGTTTGTGAAAGGACAGTCGCAATTCCCCATCGTGTTGGGAATTTCATTATCCCATGTATAGTAAAAGGGATTGTTCTTAGCTGCTTAAGGGCCGGTCTTCCTAAAATGATGTTGTATGGTGAGGGGGCTGGTATGACAGTGAACCTCATCATTGCCCTTCGGCAGCGTCCTGCACCCCCGAAGCATACATCGAGTTTGATCTTCCCTAACGGCTTCACCCTTTCTCCTGAAAACCCTGATACTGTTGTTTGTGTTTCTGCCAGCCTTGCTTTTATTTTTGGGTGGAGCATATTGAAACAATGTTCATACATGATTTCAACTGATGCCCCTTCATCAATGTGTATTCTCCTAACCAAGTATCCTTCTATTTCCGCTTCCATAACCAAGGCTTCTTCTAACAAATCTCTAGCTGGTATCGGTGGGAAGGTTATCAGAACATTCATCCAGCTTTCATCTGTTATTGTTGTTTTTCTTTTCCGGTCTAAATCATGGTTTCGTACCATGTTTATCATAGCATTTCTTGGTCCGTTATGTTTTTGCCCTTTCTTTCCCCTTTGTCTAATATCTTTTATCAAATGATTTAATTTTCTTGTTTCTAAGGCTACTTCTAACTGCTTTTTTAGAATGAAACAGTCATTTGTGCTATGTCCTTTTTCATTGTGGTAGTCACAGAGCTTATGGATGTTTTCTTTGCTAGGTATTCCTACTAACGGTGCTGGTTGTGGTAAGTTTAAATGGTGTTCTGTAGCTAAAATTTCTGCTGGTGTACTTATCAATGAGCCTAAAGTTAGAATTACTTTGTTTTCTCGTGGGCGTCGGAAGTCATTGTTCAACCGGAGGGGAGCCACATAAGGTGTATGATGCTCCTGAGCCCTGTGGGATGGTCTTTGGTCCGGTCGGCGATGTCCTCCTCCGTATACCACTCTATGTAGATGGTCATTCCTTGGCGTCCACTGTCCCACAACTTCTTTCCTCTGAAATTCCCCTTTTGGTAACTCTATATTTCTAAATGCTTCTTCTGACCGGACATAATCGTCTACTCTTCTTAGCATTTCGTCGATCGTTTTGGGTATGTTGTCAGAGAATCTTTTTGATAATTCTGGGCATTTGTGTGAACTCATAAAAGATGAAATTCGCATGAGTTTCGGGACATTAGGAATGGCATTCGACTCACTTACCCACCTTTCTCTAAAGTTAGGTAAAGTCTCATTTGCTCGTCTTACAATTTTTGTTATTTTTGTTGGGTCTTTATCACAAGCTTTGAGCATCCCAAACCTGTTTAGAAATTTTCTTCGAGGTCATCCCAACTGTCGATACTTCCTGATGGAAATTTGTCAAACCACGCTCTTGCCTTGCCGTCTAAGGTTTGTTGGAACATCCTACACCATAGGCATAGGCCATTCTGCTAAATTTCCCATTCATGTGAAACGGGTGATGTGATCCGCTGGATCGCTCATCCCATCATATATTTTTGCATTTATGGGCATTCTGTGGTTGGGTGCTGTGAAATTGATGATTCTTTTGGTGAATGGGCATTTTGAAGCTGCTTTGAACGGTTTTCTTAAATCATCGTCAGCTGGTGTTTCTTTTTCTTTGTTCTTTTTAACGATTACTATTTCATCTTCGTCACTGACTTCGTCGTTGAAGTCCAGAAGTCTTGGTTTGATAAGCTCATAACCCGCCTGGTCTTTACATAACGTTTTGAGAGTTGATATGTACCCTTTGATAACACTTTGCCCTTCTGCTGTTTTTGGATCCGGGAGTGGTGTTTGGTTCCCAGGTGGTGGTATTGATGATTCTGGACCTGCCATTACAATGTTTTTACTGGTTTGGCTGATTTGTTGCGGGTCCCACGGATGGCGCCAATTTGTTGATGCAAAGATCTGCTAGGAAGGATTTCGTCCGTCCTTTATTGGATTTCAAGCTTCAGCAATCCTGTCGATAAGATAATATGCGTTATCCTCGTCCTGGGTTTTATCCCAAGACCAGGCTCCAGCGTGAGAGTAAGATATTTAGTAAAGTATGTCCAATGGTTATTATACTGAGTGTAATAAATGTGTGAGAGAGTTGTCATTTGCATTGAATGCGCTGAGTATTTATACTACTCAAAATACTGTTGAGATATATTGTTCCTGACATCTTGGGAGATGGTTAGCCGAGCTATATTTGTTTTGTCAGCTAGGTAACATGCTTAGTAAACAAAGCCCCTTAATTCCTGGGTTTACTGTTCTAGGACGGAGGGCATCCTATTATCCAGTGGATAATAGTGTATATTGTGTCTTGTGATCTTTTGGTCTTTCCCGATGTCTTTGTCTTATTCATTTGAGAGGTTTGAGTGTTTTAACAGTCTTTTAATATGTTCGACAATAATCAGGCTGCTAGGAATGTCTTCCTAGCGGCCCTATCCTAACGGTAACATATACGAACACTACCAAATTAAGATCTTTATTTGTCACAATCAAAAATTTTTGGATATCACAATTCATACATCTATAAATCCATAAACCGGACTGTTAATGAAGAAGAATATTCATGCAATCACACCATGCATACCTTTACACTCTGTTCTCGAGATTAAATTAGAGAAGAAAAGAAAAGAAAGGAAGGGGAACAAAAATATATTTGTGTTCTTGAGTTTTATTTTAATAAGAAAGGAAAAGAAAGAGAAGGAAAAGGAAGGAAAATTTGAAGGTTTTTTGTTCTAAATCTTTCCTCCCATATTTGGGCGGATTGGGAAGGAAAATGTTTAAATTGACAAATTTACCCTCATTTCTTTCACCACAGATAGTCTTCAACCACTGTGTAATCTTCATTTTTTCAAAATAAGAAACTAATAAAAGTCCTGCTGCAAAATGACGCATCGTTTTTTTATTTAGCGATTATTAGGGCTAGTGATTTCTTGGGCTTTCTTGGGTTTACACATGGGCCAATTATATTCACGACATGGACCAGCATATTTTTTATGCGAATTTTTACTTGTTAGTTTGATTAAAGAATATATTTTAAATAAAAAGGTATATTAACCACAAATGGCTTATTAAAAAAAATTAGATTAGTAGCAAATATTTTGTTTAAAGGGCATAAAAGTAAATTTGTATGTTTCTTTTCTTTCTTTCTTTCCTACTAATTTCAAACTCGAGAACACAATGTGCATAGTAAATTTTCTTTCACTATCTTTTCTTTTCCTTTTTTTTCTTTTGTTTTCACTCCTTTAATAACTCGAGAACATAACGTTAGTCATGATTTTTGTCTCCATACTTAAAAGTTATATACATCTACCATTTACCAACTATCACCTTCCATTAGTCAAAACTCAAAACCTACTCCACCATACTTTCTAATTCTCTAACATGTTTACTCCTGGTTACCATCATCACCACCCATACCATTTCACTCCATCATAAATGTCATTCATTTATTTTTCAAATTGTCTTTTTAAAGTTCATACTTTTACTTGGCATATAATTACTAAACTATCATCTTTGTTTCTTACACAACAAATTTTTGTAAACTTACTTCATATTCTCATGTCAAAATCTATGTAAAAGAAGTCTCTTTAATAATAAAAAAATTGATATCTCCTTCTATTACTTTGTATATCATTTAACCAAGCTATTCATTTAAAATATTAGCAAGTCTCAAGTTTCAATAGTCATCGTTTAAAGTGTAATTTCTATATATAAAAACTACGAGTAGACTTTATGGTTTTTTAACCACCGTTTTAAAACCTTGATACTCAGTTTATGATTAGTAAAATTTTATGTTTTCCATTTAAATTCTATTTTTGGATTCTGTTTTTAAGCTTAATTCATCTTAACTTAATCATTTTTTAAAAGTTTCATAAATCTTTATATTTCTTCATAAAGTCCTTATCTAGTTTCAGGCAAATCATAGCTTATGTTAGATAAGCAGTTTTCATTCCAAATACCACTCAATTTATGTTTGCTTAATTGGGATAGCTTATATGGATGAATAAGCCAAAGCATGGATGGGCTTATTGGACTTTTACCAGCTTGTTTTTAACAAGCTGGAGCTTGTAGAATAGCTCTAAGATCAATTAATGTCCTTGTTTTGAGCAAAGGATTTAGTATGTTCACTTTTCCTATTTTTAGCTTATCTGCTTTTTTAGCTTATAATCTGCATATTTGTTGCTTATAGTGTGCTTAAGTATAGTCTTGAATGCAGGCTTAATAAGATAGTTTTTATAGCTATTTAAAGTTTTTAATAGAGCTTAAGGTAATTATGTCTAAAACTAAGTTAAAGAATTAGCTTATCATTTCAACTTATTCTATAGTGCTTAATTGCCCAAAGTGACACAGCAAAATTACATAACTATCACAGAATAGTACAAAAACAGAACCCTCCTAAAACACGCAAATCATCCACCTGTTAATAAAATATACCCCAACGTAAAAAATAATAACTAACGTGGTGTAAAGGTGGAACAATTAAGAAAAAAAAAGCACCCCAACCTATGCAGGCAAAATAAAACAACAAACAGACATTAAAAAACGCTAAAATACAGTTCAAAAAAGAAATATTCAAAGCTCAAAGCTAGATTAGGTCAATATATGAATATAGGATTAACAAATCCACAAGTTACTGCTAGTTCAAAACTATCATGTATGCAATCTGTCTAATTGAGAGTTTTTAGCTTATTTAGTAGTTTTATTAGCTGAAGTTTAGTTTGAATTTACTTATTAAGTAATAGTCTTTGTCTTTTTTTAGCTTTTAGTTTTTAACTTTGCTTATTTGAGTCTTAATTTTAAGCTTTAAATCTGTTTTCATAATCCAAAAAGCCAAATAAATTAGCTTAGTCTGTCTCTTCTATTTACCTTTTTCTAGCTTAATCTAGGTGTCAAAGTTCTTATTTCCAGCTTATTTGTGTCCATTTAGTCTTAGTCTAAATCTGATTTTTCTCTGTAGTAATATCATTGCTTAATTGTTCTTAATTTAAGCTTAAAGTGTGTCAAGAGACTTTTAAAAGTGTCATTTCATTTCTAAAATAGGCCAAAAATAAGTAGTTTGTCTCATGGTTGTTAAGATCTCGATCCTGATCTTAGGATCTTACGATTTTACGATACTGCAAATAAAAAACGATCCGTATCCTACATAGGATCTTTGCATGCTTAGGATCTTATAGGATCCCGATCTTGACCATAGGATCTTAAGATCTACTCTGATCCGATCTTACTTTTCTTGAACCACGAACTAAAAAACTATGAATTTATGGGCCGTGTTTCCTAGTTATTAAAAAAGAAGAAGTTAGTATTCTTAAACATTTCATAATTATAATTTACGACACCATTCCTATGAAACATTCATATAATTTTGCATTTATGATATATAATAATTTGTAGATTTGTATAATATTAAAAAGACTATTAAGAAAATGACATTATAGTAGGATCTTACGATCCCGATCCGACCTTACGATCTCGATCTTGCAAAGAAGAAAACGATCTTGGGTAGGATCCCGATCTTGAAAACCTTTTTGTCTGTCATTTTAATATGCCTTTTTCTAGCTTATTTCCTTTACTTATTTGTTTAATTTTAGGTTTTAAATGTTCTTAGGGTCAAAGCCTCTAGCTGTTTTTGAGTTTTAGCTTTTCATTTAGCTTATTGAGTCCTAGAATTAAGCTTAAAAAGCTGTCATTAGACTTTAAAAATCTGTTAAGTGTCTGCTGGCTTTAAGTATTTTTAGTAGTCTTATAGCTTATTTTACTTGCTTATTTTAATTCTCATTTGCTTATTAGGTATAGTTCAATATCTGTTTTTGCTTATTTAGTTTGCTTATAGGTTGTTGTTAGCTTTTTAGTCATTCTAAGTCTTAACAGTTTCTCTATGTGTCAAAGTATAAATAAGCTAACTGTTTTTTTTCAGTCGTTTCTGGCTTATTTCAAAGTTTTGACAAAAAGTTCAATTATTAAAGTTTTTTATTTTTGCTTATTTTATGGCTTTTTCAAAAGAAAAATAAAAAAAATGTTTTATAAAAAAGAAAGGTCACAAGGGTCGAACCTGTGACCTCTCTTTCACAACACACACACACACACTACCACTGCGCCCTTGGGTCTTTTTCATAAGACTCCTACACCATCAATTATTTATACCAGTTTTAGTTTTGAGCTTATTTTGCTTATTTGCTTAATAATTGCTTATCTGCTTTAGCTTATTTTCCAGTTTTATTTTTCATAGATTTTAAAAAAGTCAAAGTATTTTTCATAAATTTTCCAGATTTTTAATAATTAGTTTTCTATTTTTAATAATTTATTTAGATTAAATCTGTTTTTAATTCATAAAAAAATAAAAAAATGTAATTTCTTTTTCAAAAATTATTTTAATACATTTAGGTTTTATAAATTTGCAATTTGAGTTTTTAGAGTTTTAATTTGTTATTTTTGGTTAATTGGTTAGTTAAATATAGTTTAATTTAGTTTATTAATTAGTTTTTTTAATTGCTTTAAAAATCGTTAGTTTTAAGTCACCTTTATTTTTAGCTTAGCGTGCCTTTAATTGCTTTCCATTTGCGTTATTAGAATTAGAAACCAAAACCAAATCTTTAATGACATTCAACCTCGATTCCCGACATAACCGTAGATTTCCATTCACCTCTCACCGAGGAGAATGATACCCGTGTTGATTACTTATTATTCTTTCCTAAGAATAATTTGTATGATACTTAGCTTACGTATATGTATTATATATATATATATATATATATATATATATATATATATATATATATATATATATATGTATATATATATATGTATATATAGAGGTGTAGCGATTTTTACGGGATTGTTCGTGTTCGAGCTTTGAAGATTCTTTCCTCGTGAAAGTTTTTGTTTTATTTTATATAAAAATACAAAAATATTTTACACTTCTATTCTTATTTTCTTTTATTTTAATATTGAAAATAACCGTTTGTTAATTGTCGTTTCATTTTTAGTTACATAACTATATGAGATGTATAGGTGGGTCGATTCTAGGAACTTCAACCCAAAAGACGAATGGTTTTTTTTAAAAGGCATTGCGCTTACGCCGGCATCTCCGCTTCTTTGTGACGTTTTATCTAGAGACGATAACGTTAAAACTTTTGACATTCAGGTTACCAAAAATTATTTTTTTTATTATTTTTTAATTTTGCTTTTCCTTATTGTATTATTGAAAAAATCTAAAATATTCTTATCTTATCCTTTATTCGTTAAAGTTTATTCTTTACCCTCTTATCGATAATTTCTTCAACATGTCTTGGTTTTTCAGATGCTCGTGGTGTGGTGGCTCCGTTTAAAGGTGTAAATTATCAGCTTTGTTAAATGGGAGTATCGGAGATCGAGCCCGTATATGGACTCTTAATCCAAAATTTTATAATCAAACTCCTAATTTTTCTAACCCACCTCCACAACCCCAAACATCTTTGCTCGACCAAATTCATTGTTTTCACTGTAAAGATCCGTTAGAAGATGGTGTACATTGTCAACGGTGTACATGTGCGAGGTGTGGATATTATCTTGGAGAAGAATTTTGTTCATTTTTTCATATCTAACGGGAAACTTTCTATACTATTACTATTTGATATTTTGGGATATATTTTATATATAGACTATTATATTAAAATCAGTTTTTGGCGCCGCTGTCGGGGAAAGGTGTAGCGATTTTTACGGGATTGTTCGTGTTCGATCCTTGAAGATCATTTCTCCGTGAAAGTTTTCATTTTATTTTATATAAAAATACAAAAATATTTTATACTTCTATTTTTATTTTCTTTTATTTTAATAGTGAAAATAACCGTGTGTTAATTGTCAAATCGGCTCACCTTTAGTAACCAAACTATAAGAGAGGTATAAAAAGGGTCGATCCTGCGAACTTTGAAGGTTTTTAAAACGCTTCGCGCTTACCCGCTCCTCCGCTTCTTAGTGCGTTTTCTAGAGAGCTACCGTGCACTTTTGACTATCGGTTACCAAAAATATTTTCCTTTCTTTAATTTATTTTCCTAATGTATTATTTTAAAGAAGTATGATCAAATACCTCCTAAATAAAAGAGTATGGCTTTATTGCTAGCCGAGGAGAAATTTTCTAAAATTAAGCAAGTTGTGGAAGAAGAGCAAAATCAACCAGAGAATATACAAGAATTGCTACTCAAACTCATTAATGATTTGAAAATTCTTAATGGAATTCAACTAAAACAAGAAGAGCATGCACCTAAAGTTAGTTCTCAATATTGGAAGCCTCCTATTTTCTATGATGACGATGATGACGATGACAAGGAAAGTTCTATTTCTTTGAGAGATATTATTTCTAAACTTCCTTTGTCAGTTGCAATCACACTCGACTTACCGATTACGGACTCTCTCATAATGAAGGATGAGCATCTTAACACTATTCCAGAAATGGAATCGGATGAAGAAAATAAGTCTAGTGTTAAGGACCTTAACCTAACCCCAAGTGAGTCCGATGATTTATCCGAGGATTTATCCGATAATGAAAGTGAGTGTGATGTGCCCATTTGTGATGATTCTTCTTCTAATTTTATGACTTTCTCTAATCCTCTCTTTGATTTTAACGACGACTTTACCTCTAGTGACGACGAGTCATTTTCTGAGGAGGACGTTCCGAAGGAAAATTTCAAAATTTATTCGAACCCTCTTTCTGAATTTGATGAAGAAATCATTTCTAGTAAGATATATCCACTTTATAATGAGATCGATTCAATTCCACAAGGAAATGATAATGATCACTTTAATGCCGAGTCTAATCTTATAGAATCTTTGCTTAATCGAGATACTTTGATGGTTTCTTCTCCTAAGATTGACTCTCTTCTCGAGGAGTTCTCCGGTGAACTCGCTCATATCGATTCAATTCCACCGGGAATTGATGAAGCCGACTTTGATCCAGAGGACGATATTCGTCTTGTTGAGAAATTGTTATATGATAATTCATCTCCTTGACCTCCAGAAGAACTTAATTCTGAGATTCTTGATGCTATTATCAAATCTTTCTCCCCATCTCCTATCCCCGTTGAGGATAGTGACTCTCTTATGGAGGAGATCAATATATTTCTTGCTCCATATGACTCGATACCACCGGGTATTGAGAATGACGACTATGACTCGGAGGGGGATGTTCTTTTTCTTGAAGAATTACTTAACGATGATTCTATTTCCCTTCCAGAGTATGAATCATTTCACGTTGATTTTTATAATGTTCCATCATCTCCTCTTCCTCCTAAAAACCCTCCAGATGATGATGTTTACTTTGATATTGAGCCCAATATGAGAGTTTTGACTATAAAAGTGGTGGATGATATTTCTGATAATTTGACAAGAGAACTTTATGTTCATGTGCCTAATGTTTTACCCACCCTTCCCACCCTTTATCCAGTGTTTGACACTTTGCTTCCATTTTCATCCGAAAATGAGGACAAAGTTTTCAATCCTGGAATTCTCATTTCAAAAGAGGAGAAATCTCCTCATCTTCTATCTCATCGGGGCTTTAAAGTTTTTCAGCTTATTAATGATTCTGAAAGCCCGATGATGATTTATGGAGGGGACATTCCTATCTTGGATGTTCCTTATCTCCATTTCTATCCTCCTTGACCAAATCAAGTATGGGGGATCGAGTCAGGCTCAAGACTCGGTTAACAAAAACAAGCGCTTCGTGGGTGGCAACCCATGCTTATCCTTAGTAATAGTATCTTAGTATAATAATTATGAATAAGTGTGATGTGAGGAGGCTCGCCTCTTCCTTTCTCGTGTTTCGTGTTTTGTGTTTTATGTCCAGGATTGCCCGGATTATGAAGACTCTCGTGCTCGTGGTTTTGTCCATCGTTCACTCGATCTTCAATCCTTCGCATGCTTATATATGGGAATCCGATATCCTAGATCTTATTGATTAACGTTTATCTATTAGCATAATTAATAAACGGCTTTAGATTTGCTTAGAGACCCCTTAATATTTGAATTATGCCTTGAAATTAGTATAGGGGTGACAGGCTTACATTGAGGACAATGTGTAGTTCTAGTATAGGGGGGGGATCGTTCGATTTGATCTTACTTGCATTTGCCTTGTCTTCACGTAACCTCGTTTTTCCATCAAAAATATGTGATTTTATGCCAAATTTTTTTTTTCAAAAATAGAATAAGTGTTTTGACACGTAGTTTTGTCTTTTTAAGGAATAAATTTTAACTTGATCGAGCATGTTGCGCTCTAGCTTGCCCCTTAACTTATATAAATTTAAGCTTTTGCTAGTCTTTTATACAAGAAGCTTTAAAATGCGAGTTATAGCTTATAAAAAGTCAAGAGTTTGCAAGTTTCCATAATAGACTTTAAATATGCAAAGTTTGTTTTATTAGACTAAGCATTCGCGGATCTTTAAAAGATTTTAAATTTGCAAAGAATGAAAAATGATAGAGTTTTATATAAGTTAGATGCTAAACATGGAGTAGTTGGAACTCTTTAGAGCTCATAGAGGTTAATTGTGGCTTTTTGCTCCCATCAGCTTAATAAACATTATATAATTATTGAATAAATAAAGTTACTTTAGGTTTTTGCGATTCTTAGTTTAAATCCCTTCGTAGAGATTCCTTCTGGTGAAATTAAGGTACACATCGAGGTTTTGTCAATGTTGTGGGGAAATAGGCTACCGATTCCTGACGGCTCGCTACCGTTGTCTAGGTAGCTAAAAGACCACAGGACTTAAAATTTGGCTATAATAATAATAAAGTAATAAACCGAAGATGAAATAAGACCACTACCTCTTGCTGGCTCACAACCGATGTGGTAGTCGTTTAAAAGGTGGAGGTAATAATAATAATAAAAACTGTGGGCTGATAAAAGTTTACTGCCTTTTGCCGGCTCACAACCGATGTGGCAGTCTTCAAAAGAAGGCCCATAGTAAGAATAATAATCCGAGACTGATAAAAGTTTGCTGAATCTTGCCGGCTCACAACCGATGTTGCAGCCTTCAAAAAGGTCGAGGATCACCAAGGTCGAAATAAGACTCCTGGACCATGGTCAGCTTGCATATCGATGTGGCAGTTGTTTAAAGGACCGAGGTTTAAAAATGTTGCAATAATAATAATAATAAAGCCAAATTTTGAATCCGGGGTTATCTAAATAAAGCCTCCGTCTCTAGACTCGTAGTTGAGTTGTTTCGGATGAAATAAAAAGGATAACCCCTAAATCGTGTGAAATTAAAACCTTAATATGGACCTTATTCTCACCATATCGTCTCTTTAGGAAAGGATTTCAAACTAATTGTGGTCTAAACCGGGTTTACTTTATATGAATAAGACATTAATTTATTTGTCACAAATAATAATAATAAAATCTTTAGAGGATCTAGGAATAAGGGAGCGGAAAGTAGCTATGCATCCACAATTAGCATTTATAAGTAGTGTTAGCATCTTAACTTGTATTTAACAATGATTTCGTTTTTAAGCTTGGTTTGGGGAATGTGAAAATTAAGGACGATGAATTTATCCTTTTAGTGTTTATTGTTCCGTGAAGTTATGATATGAATATAATAAATGCATAAAAATGGTAAAATGGGGGCTTTTCAAAACTATTGATTTCTTAATCCCCTTAGATGAACACTTAGCTACTTTTCAAGGTAATTAGTCTAAGGGGGTTGAAATTTTTGGTTTTCTAAGTGTATATTTATGACATTGCGTGAGGACACGGCAATAGCGTAGTATGGGGATTTTGATATGTGCTTAAACACATATCTTTTATTTCTCATTATTAAGCTAAAAAGACCAATAATTCATGAAAAATGCATTGTATATGTGTGTTTTGTGTATTGTGTCTTGCAGGTAACGGATAAATCACAAACGAACAAAAATAAAATAAAACTGACAAAACCGAGCACGGGAATGGAAAGAGCGTGAGAAACCGAAGCCAAAGGCGTAATAATCTTTAATGGGCCAACCCGTTCCCATTTTAATGGGCCAGGTCAGCCCATTAACTATTATACTATAATCCTAAGTCTATGTCTAAATTTATAAATCCATTATCCTCATTCCTGGCCCAATCTAGTATAAAGTCAAAGCCCAATTCTTATAACCCTGGACCAAAGTCAAGTCAATAGATATAAAAATGGGTCAAAGTAATTACTATTTATCTTCCCTAATTTTCCCTCCATTTACACACAGAGTAACACACATGTTAATCCCGTTTCACCCCTTTTAGAAGACCAAGCCCCTGACACGTCTGACACTTAGGAGTTCACGCTGGCAATCCAAAAGGCTATCATTGGCTAATAATGCGTGGAAAGGATCTAAGGGTTCAAAGAGATGGATTTAGACGCAAGGGTTGAGATCAAAAGGTGGAGACGCTCCTGAGAGCCTCGAAGCTTCCCTCACTCGCTATAAATAGAAGGAAGATCACACACAGCAGGGCATCTAGAGTAGGGTTAGCTTAGGAGTAGTATAGTTTAGCTTATTTATAGCTTATTTGTCATTTACTTTAAGGCAATTTCCTTTTAAACCTTGTACTCAGTTTATGATTAATAAAATTTAAGTTTTCATTTAAATTCTATTTTGATTCTGTTTTTACCTTAATGCATCTTAAGCTTAATCATGTTCTAAAGTTTTATAAAGCTCTTATTTCTTCATTAAGTCCTTATCTAGTAAACTAAATCATATCTTATGCTAGATAAGCTGTTTTCATTCTAAATTCACTCAATTTACCTTTGCTTATTGTTTCTTATTTGTGCTTAATATGTCTTAATGCAGCTTAATAAGTTAGTTTATAGCTAGTTATAGTTTTATTAGAGCTTAAGTAATTATGTCCATTTATTAGTTAAAAATTAGCTTATCAGTGCAGCTTGTTCTCTAGTGCTTATTGCCCTAAGTGTCTAGCT
This sequence comes from Tanacetum coccineum, assembly GCA_026074375.1. NCBI lineage: Eukaryota > Viridiplantae > Streptophyta > Magnoliopsida > Asterales > Asteraceae > Tanacetum > Tanacetum coccineum. The sequence continues at coordinate 17,957 of BQNB010015329.1, read as the reverse complement.
TAATTGTCTTTAATTATCATTAGTTTTAATCTGTTTAATCATTTTGTAGCTTATCTTAATCTGTTTTTAGTTTAAACTTAGTTTTTAAGTTCTTAAGGGGTGTTTGGGACAAGGAGAATTAACAAGGTAAACAACCTTTGCAGGCTGTTTTAATCTACAAAATGAATTTTATAAGCTTAAATCAGTTCTTAAAAGAAGTTTTCATAAGCTCAAAGCTAGATTAGTCAAGTTTTGAAGTTTGGTTTTTCAAATCCTCAAGTCTGCTAGTTCATTAACTATCATGTATGCAATCTGTCTAATTGAGAGTTTTTAGCTTATTTAGTAGTTTTATTAGCTGAAGTTTAGTTTGAATTTTCTTATTGAGTAATAGTCTTTGTCTGTTTTTAGCTTTTAGTTTTTAACTTTGCTTATTTGAGTCTTAATTTTAAGCTTTAAATCTGTTTTCATAATCCAAAAAGCCAAATAAATTAGCTTAGTCTATCTCTTCTATGTACATTTTTCTAGCTTAATCTAGGTGTCAAAGTTCTTATTTCCAACTTATTTGTGTCCATTTAGTCTTAGTCTAAATCTGATTTTGCACTGTAGCTTAATATCATTGCTTAATTGTTCTTAATTTAAGCTTAAAGTGTGTCAAGAGACTTTTAAAAGTGTCATTTCATTTCTAAAATAGGCAAAAAATAAGTAGTTTGTCTGTCATTTTAATATGCTTTTTTCTAGCTTATTTCTTTTACTTATTTGTTTAATTTTAGTTTTTAAATGTTCTTAGGGTCAAAGTCTCTAGCTGTTTTTGAGTTTTAGCTTTTCATTTTGCTTATTGAGTCCTAGAATTAAGCTTAAAAAGCTGTCATTAGACTTTAAAAATCTGTTAAGTGTCTGCTGTCTTTAAGTATTTTTAGTGGTCTTATAGCTTATTTTACTTGCTTAGTTTAATTCCCATTTGCTTATTAGGTATAGTTCAATATCTGTTTTTGCTTATTTAGTTTGCTTATAGGTTGTTGTTAGCATTTTGGTCATTCTATGTTTAAACAGTTTCTCTATGTGTCAAAGTAAAAATAAGCTAAATGTTTTTTTTCCAGTCGTTTCTGGCTTATTTCAAAGTTTTGACAAAAAAGTTTATTTATTAAAGTTTTTCATTTTTGCTTATTTTATGGCTTTTTCAAAATAAAAATAAAAAAAATATTTTATAAAAAAGAAAGGTCACAGGGGTCGAACCTGTGACCTCTCCTTCACAACACACACACACTACCACTGCGCCCTTGGGTCTTTTTCATAAGACTCCTACACCATCAATTATTTATACCAGTTTTCGTTTTGAGCTTATTTCTTTAATAACTGCTTATCTGTTTCAGCTTATTTTCCAGTTTTATTTTTCATAGATTTTAAAAAAGTTAAAGTATTTTTCATAAATTTTCCAGATTTTTAATAATTAGTTTTCTATTTTTAATAATCTATTTATATTAAATCTGTTTTTAATTCATAAAAAATAAAATAAAGATCAAAAAAATATAATTTCTTTTTCTAAAAATTAATTTTAGTCATTTTAGTTTAAGTAAGTTGCATTTTAAGTTTAATTTGTTATTTTTTTTATCGTGCCTTTAATTGCTTTCCATTTGCGTTATTAGAATTACAAACCAAAAACAAATCTTTAATGACATTCAAGCTCGATTCCTGACATAATCGTAGATTTCCATTCACATCTTATCGAGGAGAACGATACCCGTGTTGATTACTTATTATTCTTTCCTAAGAATAATTTGTACGATACTTAGCTTACGTATATGTATTATATATATATATATTATAGAGGGGTTTTTGACGATTATCACCTGGCCAAAGAACTAATCGACCAATGCAATCGCTTGTAAGTCTTTTACTACACTTGATCAAAGTTCTAACTTGATCATGGACTCACACAAAAAAACAAGCTAAATTCAGCTAACTGGGCATAAACAGATGTCCTGGAACCTGATCACCATAAAAACCTTTATTGAACTATCATGAATAAGAGGACAAAATGGAACTCACCTGGTCTAAATTATAAATAGACTTAGCCGCCTAAACAAACAGCAATTTGTCTATAATGAGCTAAATGGGCCTATTCTCATAAAACCGATATTAACCGGAAAAAAAAACCAAAGCTCTCCTATTTAGGTAGGAGGGTGTGGGCTAGAATATTATGCGGGAAAACCTTTTTCCTGAGCGGGAAACACCAAAAGCTGGTACCTTTCTTTTTGGGAAACTCATTTTCTTTTTCAATTCGGGAGTGAAGTCCCGCTGCAATTAAAAGAGAATATAAGGAGAGAGAGTGTGTCATATAAAGAAAGAGAATATATTATTTTATTGTATTGTGTGTGTATTTGTGTTTTAGGGGTATTTTTAAATGATAAAATATAGAAAAAAATTAATGGAAGAGAGGGAATGTGCTGCAATGGTTGAAGGAAGGCTAAAGGAACAAATTTTTAGAGAGAGAAAAAGCTAATGTGGAGCTGACGTGGCGAAGGAAAACCACTCATCACACCCTCCACCCTTAGTACAGTATATAACACGGATAGCCTTATTATAACATTCAAACCAAAGTTCTCATATCCAGCGTATGTACATTACTGAGATGTTACTGCTAAAGAATATACAAATCAGTCAAGTCAAAAATCATTAAGATTAAGGAGTTCAAAAAATCATCCACTAGATCAAGTCATAGGAAATCTTAATCAAAGAACCTTAAGATCTCAAGCCCAAAATCATAGTAATTTCTTTTGTTTTATATCTACAATAGAAACCAAAAATGTCAATGAAGCATTAAAAGATAAAAGTTGGGTTGTAGCTATGCAAGAAGAACTAAATCAATTCGTAGCTAATGACATTTAGGAATTAGTCCCTTTACCTATAAGTCCAATCCGCATAGGGACAAAAGGGTCTTTAAAACAAATTAGATGAAAATGGTATTGTATCAAGAAACAAGGCTAGGATTGGTAGCAAAGGTTACAATCAACAAGAAGGGTATAGATTGTTAACATTAAACAAATGCTCCGCTAGCTGGCTAGAGTCAATAGAAATACTTCTTGCTATTGCTTGGTGTAAAAAAGAATTTTAAATTATATCAAATGGATGTAAAAAGTGCTTTCTAAACGGTTTTATAAACAAAGAGGTCTATGTTGCTCAACCTCCGGGGTTCATTGATTTTCAAAAACCAAACTATGTTTATAAACTTAAGAAGGCTTTATATGGTCTTAAGCAAGCTCCTAAAGCTTGGTATGATAGACTAAAAGCATTTTTGATAAAAACACGAGTATTCAATGGGAATGGTCGATAACACACTTTTTACAAAGAAATCAAAGTCACACCTGATCATTGTTCAAATATATGTCGACGACATTATATTTGGTTCCACGAGTCAAAACCTGTGTGATGATTTTGCGAAAATCATGCACGACGAGTTTGAGATGAGTATGATGGGCGAGTTGAACTTCTTCTTGGGTCTTCAAATCAAACAAATGGAAGACAGAATATTTTTCAATCAATCCAAGTACATCAAGGAGATGTTAAAGAAGTTTGGATTGGAAGATTCCAAACCAACCAAGAATGGCCTTAAAATGAAATAATTGTGCAAATTATGCTTTTGTATTGCTTGTTTTGTCATTTGTGATGTGTAGGTACGGATATTGCAAAAATCACAAGAAACGGTCAAAACCGGGCAAACACGAACACGGGAACGGATAGAGTGCTCAAGAGCCGGAAGTTTCTAGAAAAAGGTCAACAAAGTCAACCTTGGTCAACCCTTGGTCAGCCCACAAAATGCCAAAACCTTCAAAATACCCAAATAACCATTAATGTTAAATCCATTTTCATCAAAAACCTTAAATTGATAACACCGTTAGGCCTTTACTAATTTAGAACTAACGGTCGTTAACTATTTATACTATAAATCCCTTAACCGGCCCAACCCTTTTAATAAAACCATGGCCCAAACCCTTTACCCGAGCCCAGGTCAACCACCCAAACTCCCGGGTCAAACAAACGATATAAAAAGAGGAAAAGGGCACGGGAAATTTTCTTATTACTATTCATCTTCATCTCTGTTTTACCCTGCATCAAAAACAAAGGGTAAAATTCAAATAAGAGCGTGGAACAAGATTCAGTACTATGCTACAACGCTGCAAGCGCAACGTCACCAAGGGTTTTGATTGGTCAAGATAACTCAAGGAATGACATGTGGGTTTTCAAAGAAACACACCAAAAAGGGGAATATTGCACTAAAAACAATGTAAAAGAAGTACAAGGCCTCTAACACAAGGAATGCCATGCTAGCAATCCGTGTGATCACATCTTTGATCCAACAGTGAAGGCAGGGTATCCAATGATTAGAGAGATTCAAGGGCCAAGATCAAGGATAAAGGGAGCGTGCTTTAGGTACTAGAAGCTTCACTCAGCCCTTATAAATAGAGCTCACCCCCTCACCTCAAAAATCGTTTACTTTTCTAGTTTTTAGTGTACTTATAGAATACTTATGTAATTTATTTTTATCAAATTGGTTTTTAGCTTAATGTTTTTACTTAGAGTAAACTTTCATTTAAGCTTGTAACCAGTTTTCAAATTAGGAATAAAAGTTTGTTTTCTTATTAATGAATTGTTACTTTATGATTACCTTTAATTCAAAATTGTTTGATTAAGCCGTCCTTTGTTAACATAAGCTCATTAAGCTTTTTAATCCAATCATAAGCTGGCTAATTACTCAACTAAATTCTTAAAAGCTTAGTTGAGCTTATCTTAATCAAATTCACTCCCAAATTACCTCAGCTTAAACTTAGAAGGGAAACCAGACATGGATGGGTTTCCAGGACCTCACCAGCTTATCATAAGATAAGCTGGAGCTTGTTGATAGCTCATAAGAGCATTTTGATAAGCCTTGTTTAGAGCAAAGGCTCTTGTAAGTTCTCAATTCCTTTTTGGTAGCTTAATTCAGCCTATCATTGCTTATTGCTTGCTTATTCCTGTTTAGATTAGCTTATTAATGCTTAATATAGTTATTAGATACTTATTATGTTTGATTGTTAGTATAGAATCTTAGTTTCATATAATAGTTATTTAAACAGTTGAAAAACCAAAAATATTAGTTTAGCTCTTAGTTTATTGTTCTGGCTTATTAGTTTGCTTAAATTTACTCATTAGGATTATCATTAGCTTATGACTATCTGGTATAACTAGTTTGTGCATTAAATCTCAAAGATATAAGCTAAAAAATGAACTGTAGTTATTTAAAGGGGTGTTTGGGTCAAGGCAGTACTAACTTGAGTTAGTACTGCCAAGTTTCCTTTGGTCCTTTATTTTGACTCAAATCATCATTTTAAGGTTTATATTGAAAAGATTTAAGGTCACTATTAGGTTTAATTAGTTTTAAACAAACTCATTTAGTAGTAACTAGAATCTGTTAGGGTTAGTTCTAGCTGAAGTTATCACTCATTGTGCATTTAGTTTATTGTTTTAAATTTGTAGAAACTGAATCCTTAAGCTTGCATTAAGTTGTTTTGAGTTTTTGACTAAATGTATGTCAATTGCATCAGTAGTTAAAAACAGTCAATAGCCTTTTTCAATCTTAATTTTCAGATGGTGAAAGTAGTTGTTAACTTTTGATTTTTTTAGCACTAGTAGATTTTAGGCTAATCTTCATTAGTTTGAACTTATTGTAGTCTAAATAGCCTATTTAGTCATCTGTTTTTAAGCTTAAAATTAGCTTTCTGACTTTTATTTTAAAAACCAAAAGTAAGGTAAAATGGCATAAGCAGCTTTTTCATTAAGTTTTTGAGTTAAGCATTTGAGTTTCAAAATACTTTTTAAAAGTGGTTTTATGTAGCTTTTTGGCCAGGGTTTAAGATAGTATAAGCCAAAAGTCCATAAGGATCCTTTAGCTTATCTAAAAATAAGCTCAAAGTTGCCCTTATGGACTGTTTGGGTTAACAGTTTTTGTCAAAGAGCTTATTTGAGATTTCTAGCTTATAGCTTAAGTTTTTGCTTAGTTGTTGTTTAAACTAGCTTATTAGGTTAAAGTTTAGTAGTTCATAGCTTATTTAGGTTAGGTTTTAGCTTATTTTATCTTTTCTTAAAAAATCCAAAAACATAGTTAAAAGTCAAAAGTAGCTATTTCAGTTAGCTTTTTCTTAGCTTAATGAGATTTCAAAATACTTTTTAAAAGGAGTTTTAGATAGCTTTTAGGTCATAGTTTAAGCTAGTACAAGCCAATTTTCCATAAGGATCCATTAGAGTACTTAAAATTAAGCTCAAAGCTAGCCATTTGGCCTGTTTGGTATGCAGTTTTCTAATAAGTGCTTATTTGAAATCCTTAGCTTATGGCTTGCTTATTTCTAGTTAAATTTAGCTTATTAGGTCAGTTTTAGTCTAATAATAGCTTATTCAGTCCTTGTTTTAGCTTATTTTAGTTTTTAGCTTATTAAGTTTTGTAAAAAGTAAAAAAGTAGTCAAGTGCTTTCTGTCTGTTTTAAGCTCATTTAATGGCTTATTGATTAGCTTTTAGAAAAGTTGTTTTCACAAAAATAGCTTATTATAAGCTGTTTTACAACTTTGCTTTTTAGGTTTTTGCAAAATAAAAAAAAGGGGAAACCAAGGAAGTCGGGGGTGAGCAAGACTCGAACCCCCGACCTCAACCTAGTCTCTCCCTTTTATAACACTCAACAGACACACCCCTCACCACTGCGCCCTTAGGGATTTTACGTCCTAAGGTGCGTAGTTTATTCTTTTAACCCTTTTTCCATTTGAGTTCTTTTTATCATAAGCACTTCGAGTGCTCATTTCCTTTTTCCTGGCTTATTCTTTTCAGCTTATTCGTAGGACTTATTTTTCATACAATCCTTATAACTTTAGTGATTTTTAAGAATTTTCTTAGAATTTTTAGTCAAAATAATATATTTTTCGTGATTACTCTTGTTAAAAACCTTTAGAAAATCATAAAAAAAGAAAAATAAAACAAAAAAATATTTCTTTTTATAAAATTGTCTCTTTATCTTTTCTTGGTTAGGTTGAAATTTACTTTCGTAGGGTTAATATTTTGAAAGTTCAATTTTTAAAGAACGGGATTCGTTCCCGTTCTCGTTTTCTTCGTTTTTAGCTTAAATTACTCTCGGTTTAGAATTTCCTTAGCTTTTTACTTTTAAATAGTCATTTAGGATTAGAAAAAGTTTAGAAAAGTATTTAGGATTTAATTGTGCCTTTATTTGCTCACTATTAGGATTTTAGAAAATAAATCATCTTCGAACCAATTCAAGTCATTGTCCAAATAACAAACGAGGTCTCAATTTCATAAGTCTTTGGGAAAACGACCCGGTAATCACTTACCGGTTAAACGTGTAGTATTTTTGTAAGATTTTTCCTACTACCTTTGTCCTCAAGGGTAGTTTTGGAATTTTCTTTACTTTATATTATTATACGTATTAAAACTATACAATCAGTTTATAAACTTTTTTAGTTCACTGGGCTTATTGATGTTTTAGATTAGCTTATTTAGAAAAGGTTAAATCCTTAGTAGCTTATGTAGTTTAAGTTTCAGCATATAATAGCTTATGGCATAATTTAGTTAAGTTTCAAAGATTTTTTTTACCTTTTAAGCAAACTGTCAGCTTATTTGCTCATTTCTGGGCTTATTATTGCTTTTCAAAAATAACTCCAAGTTTTAAAGTTGCTTATTTTAAGCTTATTTATAACTTTGCTTTTTAAAATTTTTACCAAAAAAATATGTTGAAAGTTGAGGGAAATCAAGGGTGAGCAGGCTCGAACCCCTGACCTCAACCTCACCTCACCAAATATTTAACACAACCACACACATAAAAACCACTCTGCCCTTGGGTTTTACCATGTTCATTTGCACTAACATTTTCCTTTTAACACATTTTTATGCCTATTTATAGCTTAAGCTTCTTAGCTTATTAATGCTTTTTGGATAAGCTGTTTCACCCCTTTTATTTTTATTAGATTTAGCACTGTCCAAGCTACTTTTTGTAATTTTTTCAGAATTTTTATAAATAGTTTTGTTATTTTTGTATTTTGTTTGATAAAAACTGTTTTTTAATTCATAAATAAAATTAAATATAAAGTCAAAAAAAATATATATTATATTTTTGTTTTATCATTTAGGGCTTAGGAAAACTATTTGCTTTCGTAGGGTTAAATTTGTAGAATTTAGGTTTTTAAAGAACGGGATTTGGTCCCGTTATTGCTTTTCTTTGTTTTTTTTGCTTACATTTTTGGTTTACTTTTCTTTGTTCTTGCATTTTAGTCACTTAGGATTTATAAAAAGTAAAAATATCATTTTAGGATTAAATTTTGATAAATTAGGTTTTAAGTCTTTTTTCTTAGGCTTCCGTATCGTTTTTAGTATTTTAAGCCTTAATTACTTTCGTTTTTAGTGTAGCTTACCTTTTAATTGTTTTTCCAGTAGAATTAGAACCCCAATCACAATTTGATTATTCAAGCATAAATTCTCAAACCAAAACTCGATTCTCAAATTCACGCCTCGTCGGGACACGACCCAGAATGTTTTTTTTAGGGTTTTTGCTTTGGATAAAAGTGAAAATCATATCTCTTAAAAGCCTTACGGAATACTTACCCTCTACTATTATTGATACTTTTGATAACTACCCCCTTATATATATTTATATTATATTATATTTATATATTAAAGGTGTAGTTTCGAACGTGATCAATTTTTGGCGCCGCTGCCGGGGAGGTGTTTACGATTATCGAGTTGAAGTTTGTTGTGCCTTGAACCCTTCCCCGTGAAGTTATCATTTTCGTTTGTGAATATTTTCTTCGTATTATAAAAATTAAAAAAATACCAACAATACTTTTCCTAAAGTATTGAACGTACCCAAAAAAATCAATAAAAAACAACAATGATTTATAACTTGCCTTGTGTCACTTTTGAAGTACGACTCACCTTCAGATGTTTAACATCTATATAGAGGGGTATGAAAGGAGGGTTGTTACAAGGAATAGCTACCGTACACTTGTTCGATTATCGGTCCCAAAAATATTTTCTTGTTTAAGATACATAAAAATCCAAAAATATTCTTCTTAACCCCATTTTGTTTAATTCTTTATCCCTCTTTAATTCTATCATCATGTATGGATTTAAAGAATGTTCGTCTTGTGGAGCTTTGTATAATAAAGATCATTGTTGTTCCGTTGACACTTTTGTTCGTGATCCTAATGAAACACCCGATTCGTCTAAACAATCCCTTCCGAATTGTCCTAAGTGTGGAGACCCGGTTGATGGTCTAGTATGTCGACCTTGTGCTTTTGTGCGAAAGTGTTTGAATGAAGTTTGTTTTACAAGTTGTGATGAAAATGAATCTTTCAAAAATCTTCTCAACCCACCTCAACAAACCCAAACTCACTCTTCCGAGTCATCCAATGATAATACTAACTTTGTTGATACGCCTCAAGAACCAATTGTCGAAAATCAAGACCCCGGTGAAAATTTTGCACAAAATTCTTCACAAAGTCCTCCACAAATCACCCAAAATTGTTGTTACGGGTGCGGCGATTCGTTAGACGGTTTCTTTTGTCAACGATGTACTTGTGATTCTTGTGGGAACGGTGCTCATTATGGTTACAACTGTCCACCTCAAGTTCCGATTATCTCTAATCCGGAACCATGCTACAATCAAAACTTTGATGAGTTCCCACAAACTTTGCCAAGTTTTCAACAACATTATCTTTATTGTACGTGCAAACGGTGTGGTTGCAATCAATATGATGGAGTTTGTTTTTATTGTACTTATGGAAAAGGAACACCAATCAATTTTTCAACTCCGTACTCTTTTAACGATTCTCCAAATTTTTCAAACCACCCTCCACAAAATTCACCAAATTTTCAACAACAATATCTTAGTTGTGAAAATTGCGGGGGTCCTCATGAGACATACCAATGTCAACCAATGAATGAAAATTATTATGAGCCAAATTTTTGCTATAATTCTAATTCTTTTGGTTTTGACCATTTTCAACCCCCGCAACATCCCGTCATTCATCAAACTCCTCTTGAAGAAAGTATGGAAAAATTACGAATTGCTTTTCAAGCTTGGAGTGATAATATTCGGCAAAAGAAAGAGCAAGAAGAGAAGCGAATTGCGGAAGAGCAAGTGGCTAAGGCTCGATATTGGAAGATTCCCATTTGCAATGATGATGACGAGGACGATACTATTGCAATCACACCCGTCTTACCGACTATGGAACCCGATAACTCTCTAAGTATGGGGGACGAGCATCTTAGCACTATTCCGAAAACGGAATCGGACGAATTAATAAAGTCTAGTGATGAGAACCTTGTCCCAATCCCAAGTGAGTCCGAGGATGAATGTGAGTGTGATGTGCCCGATTGTGATGATTCTCAAACGACAAATTTTTCAACGTTTTCTAATCCTCTCTTCGACGATTCTACCTCTAGTGATGACGAGTCAAGTCATGAGGAGGTTATTCACGAAATAAGTTTTAAAACTTATTCGAACCCTCTTTTTGATCTTGACGAGGAAATCATTTCTAGTGAGTTTAATCCGATTCATAATGAAGACTTCAATTCTACTCTGAAAAATGATCGTTTTGATACCGAGTCTTATCTTCTTGAATCATTACTCAATCGTGATACTTTGATGGCTTCCTCTCCCAAGATTGATTCTCTCTTCGATGAGTTCGCCGGTGAACTCATAACAATTCCTCCAAGAATTATTGATAGTAGTTTTTATACACAATAAAATATATAATAATATTCCAAAAGAGCAATTAAGAACTTTCCTAAAGTCTCCCTTAAGAAAAGCTCACTCTAAAAGATATATATAATATATAATACGTATATTTAACCGGGAAGAATGATCACCCGGGTCGTTTCCCCAACGACTTGTGAAATTGAAACCTTGCTTTAGCTTGGATTATGATTTGAATGAGAGAAAAGATATTTTTGAGTATCTATAACTACTAAATAAAAGCAACAATTAAAATGAACAATTAAAAGCAATTAAACACTTAAACTAATTAACGGGAGTAAATAAAACGCGACAAATAAGCAAATACACTAAAATTAACTCCTAAAAATGCAAACTAAATTTCTAAACCTAAATTAGGACAAAAGAAAATTTTAAGAAAAAGAAAAACATTTTTTTGATTATTTTTGAATTTATTATGAATTAAAAACTATTTTAATCTAATTAAATCCTAAAAAATAGCAAATTAAGTCCTAAAAATTTAGAAAAATGATTTTTAAACTTAGAAAAGTCTAAAGTAACTTAAAAACTCAGAAAACTATTTTTAACTATTTTTAAAATTAAAAATAAAGGCTTAAAAATGAAAATTAAAATCTAAAAGTGTTGAAAATGATTTTTCTGAATGTAAACCTAAAAGTATTTAATCTAATGCTAAAAACTATTTTTTTGTATTTTTCTGAAAATTATTTCTATTTTTAATGTATTTTCGAAAATTAAAACCTAAGAAAAATGATTAAAAATAATCTACTAAATGGAAAAATACGAAAAATTCAAAGGAAAAATAAGAAGGAACCCCCAGCTTATCTAATAAGCTGGGGAAAAAGCTATAAAGGCTACGGCTTTTAATAAAAAGCTAAAAGGAAAATGAGTATAAGAATTAAATAGAGAGATATGCTAACGGATGAGCTAATGAAGCATGGTGGTAAGTGTGTGTGTTTGTGTGCAAGAGGTCACGGGTTCAAGGTTGGTATACACCCTTTTTTTGCATTTTTTTTATTTTTGCAAACTAAAAGCTAAAACTTATAGAGCACGCATTTTTGAACAACTTTAATGAAAGGAGTATAAACTGAATTTCAAAAATAAGCTCTAAAAGAGCTTATGAAGATGCTGCTACAGAAAGAAGCCTTTAAAAGGCTTAAAAAACTTATTTACACTAAAATACTTGCACCGACTTCATTATAAGCTCAAATTTGAAAACAAAAGAGGTTCTGGATAGCTTATGATGTCTACAAGCTATTTTTAATAAGCTACTTAACTAAGAAACACTAAAAGCTAACTGAAATTGATTAACAAAGCAGCAAACTCAGGAAATAATTCAAAAAGCTTAAAATTAAGAAAAGCTCAAATGCTAAATAAGCCAAGTCCTAATCTGAGCTTAAGACGACTAAAATACCTACTTATAAGCTATAATTAACAACTATCAAACTTAATCTTATAAGCTAAAAACCTATATTTAAAAGCTAAGTACTAATGACTACTTATTTTTGGCTTTTTCAGGTTTTTTAATGAATTTTAAGAGCAAATGCAGATTAGAAATTAAGCTAGAAATGAAGAACAAGACTTAAACTAAATTTACCTATATCTAATGTATAAGCTTCTTGAATTTTAAAGTCTAAAAACTAATTAGGCTATTCCTAATTATGATCCAAAGACCACTGCAGTTTAAAACTGCAGTGGTTCTATCTGATGCAAAGGGCAAAGGACAAAAAACTAAAATGCAGGTAACCTTGTGGTTACTACTGCATTTATCACACTCAAATAGAGTGTACAAACACTTAGCAAACCAAATCCAAGCCTTGGAAGGCTTGGATCAAGTTTTTACTAGCAAAGGAAAGGGGTAAAAGTACCCTGGTGCTGGCACACCCAACTTAGGCCATAACTTTTTACTTTTTGAAATCTAACATCTAAAATCTCTATAAATCCTACTCTATAATGAAAATTAATCTTAACAAAGAAAAATTACCTAAGTGCTTTGACTTTTAGTAGTCAAACAAGGCTAAACCAAACACCCCTTAACTACTATGATAGATTTGCAAAGAGCTTGAAAATGAATACTAGCTTAAAAACCTTTGATACCAGATAATATTTAGCTTATAACTAACTTATTAAACATAAATCAAAAGCCAATATCACTAGAATTAACAAACTAAGATCTACACTAATTTTTTGAATTTTTATGTTTTTTAAGACAGATTAAGCTACCATAAGTTTTAAACTATAAAATCTAGAAACAGGAAAGCAAACTCACTTAAATAGCTAAAATAAGAACAAATAAGCACTAATTAGTAGGCAGATTAAGCAAATAAGCAGCTAATTAACAACTAAGCTAATTTAAGCTAGAAAATTAAGACAAGGAATTTAAATGGGAATTTACAAATTACTTCAGCTTAACAGAAGCTTATAGGCTCTTAGAGATTATCTATAGCTCTGGCTTATCAGAGATAAGCCAGTTAAATCCTTGGGAGCCCTTCCAAATCTAGCTCCCCTTCCATAAGCTTAATAAGTCCAATATTTAAAGTTTTAAGCTAATTTTAGAATTTAAGCATCATTAAAACTTATTTAAGCTCAATCTAAGCTTAGAGACTTAGAGAGCTATTGAGAGCTTATAGGAGCTTATGAGTCATAACACAAACATTAGAACTAAATGAGAGCTTATCACAATTGTTTAAAGGAAAACTGAATTTATTGACTTTGAAAAGCTAGGTTACATTACTGATAAAGAGATTACAATAGAATTTAAACTGAAAATTACATTTAACTAAAACTTAAGCTAAAAACTAGAAAATTCAAAAAGTAAAAGCTAGTAAAAAAAAGTAAGTCTTGTGTGTGTGAGTGAGTGAGCTATTTATAGCCTCATGCTGAACCTTCTAGGCTGTTGCTTGCATCCCACGCTCCTTTTAATCATGGACGTACAATCTCACAATGATTGGAGAGTAATTGATGGCCGTTGGATCAAATGATAACTCACACGGATTGCCAGCGTGGCATCCGTGTGGTTACTTGATTGTGCTTCTTTTGAGAGTACACTCAGTGTAAATTTCATCAATCCTTGTGCTTTCCTCTCTTCCACGTGGCATTTCCTAGCTTGATTGACCAATAAGAGCCTTGAGATTACGATTTTATCCCTGCCATCTTGTACTAGAGCCATTGAATTGTCCTTTCCACCCTTTAATTAAGCTTTGCCCTTTGATTTTGACTGTGTGGTAAAGTTGGGGAAGAAAGTGAACAGTAACCATGTTCTTGGCGCCATTTTTCTTTTTTAACTGAAAATGGGTAAACTGGTGGTGTGAGTTTGGGCTATTGGCAAATTGAGTCCCTTTCTTTTGTGAAGTGAAAGTCTTAGTATTAAATAACTTTCAATCTTGGCAGAATTGGCCCCTGGATTTATATAAAAGGGTGATGGGCTTAGGACATTGGGCTTTTGTTTTGGGCTTATGATCCGGGTAGGGTTTTAAGGATAATGGGCCCATTTAGACTTCAAGGACCATTTGTGTAAGTTTCTGAAACTTGAGGGACTAGATTTGTAACTTTGGTTTTTTTTGTCTTCTAGTGTTGACTTTGAGAGTTGACCAAGGTTGACTTTTTGACTTTGGCTTCCGGCTCTTGCACGCTCTTCCGTTCTCGTGTCCGTGTTTGCCCGTTTTTGACGGTTTTCTTGTGATTTTTGATATATCCCTAACTGGCACACCGAACAACACAACAGAAAACAAGTAAAATTTATTGCCATTTTAAGTATGTTTTTATTCATTAAGGTTATTTATGGTGTTAATGGAAATGATTAAAAGGTATGTGCTTGGAATTAAACAGATACCTTTTATATAAAAATACCTTTAAAAACGGATCTAAAATCACAACCAAAAAAAACAACAAAAGAAACGACATATCTAGATCCCCCATGGTATGTGCTTAATTACACATACCTTTTACCTTTAAAAACAAGCTAAAATAACCAAAAACGGACTTAAAATGCCAAAGATACGCTTGTTTTGCTAATTGTATTGTACAGGAACGGATAACCAAGAAAAGGACGAAAAACAAAGACAAAACGACAAAACCGGACTCGGAATGGAAAAGACTGTGAAAGACAAAGCCAAATCAAAGCCGGAAAGTCAATCAAGTCAAAAAGTCAACAGAAAAGTCAACTGGTCAAAGTCCAAGTCAACCCCGAAGCCAAAAAGTCAACAAACCAAGAAATATAAGTTTAAGGGTTGAAATTGCCAAACCCTTAAACTTGTTTTTATAAGTGAAAAGAGGAAAAGAAAAGAGAAGGGCCATTTTGTTATTTACTCAAAGTAACAAGTGGGGGGGCAAAACTGCCAACCCCCCTAACTTGTACACACCAAGGACGAAAGGTGCAAGGAGTTATATAACTCTTGGGGACTTGTTTTGCCAAGTCCCCAAAGTTATATAACCACAAGGACCATGTGTGCAAATGAACAAGTAACCTAGAGGGACTATTCTTGCCAATTCGCTCAAACCTTCACTCTGTTATACACCCAAACCACTTTTCCCGCTTGTTTTTCCCTCCCAAACAACTCACGGGTTGTTTAACCCGTTTTTACCCCATGAACCTTCACCACCACCATGGATATTCATCTCCCCCCTCCTCCACTACCTTTCCCAGCAACAAATGTGCCAACTTGGCAATCCCACACCCCCCAAGACCTATTTCGACGACTAGGATTGATTTTAAAGATTGAAGGGCCAAGATTAAGGGTTTTAACACTCTCACAAAACAAACACACCTGTGTTTGTGTGTCTACAAACAAGCACAACAAGAAAAAAGAGAAAAAGAAGACCTAGCTTTAGTTTTCGGCTATAAAAAGCCTTGTAAGCCATTGTGGCAAACAATTCAAGTTTAGCAAGTTTTAATTCAGTTTAATTAAGTTTTTATTGTAGTTTAAAGTGTTTTCAAGTTAACCTCTCTTATGCATTTGTAATTTTCAGTTTTAATGAAAATTTAAGCCGTTTTTACTTCATAAGCTCTCAATAAGCTAATTTGAGCTTATTCTTGTTAATAAGCTCAAAATTCAGTTTAATACCTGTTAAAAGTTCTTAAATACTGTTTAAGTTGAATTTAGTTCATAAATGCTCATTTGATTGTGATTTTGGAAGCTTTTGGAGAAATAAGCTAATATAAGCTTATTGAGCTTATTGCTCAGGTTTAGAGGCTAGGGAGCCATTAGGACAGGCTTTTTAGGCCACTCACTCAGAAAGAGTGGCCTTGTTTCTGAGACAACAAAATCCAAGGTTTCAATTCTAAATTTCCAATTAGCTTAATTTTTAGTTGTAGACACTAGCTTATTTGCTTTCAATATTTGTTAACACATTAGTTTAGGCTTGTTAGTTAGCTTTTTTAAGGCTTTAGTGCATAATCTTTTGTTCTACATTAGCTTATTTCTCAAAACTGTCATAATAGTGTAATTAGCTAGCTAAGAAACTAGCTTATTTTTCTTAATAAGCTAGGCTTTTTAGTGTTAAAATAGTTTAAGTAGGTCATTACTAGCAAGAGTAGATAAAAAGTTTTAAAAGTTTTAGCTTTAAAATCAATTTTAAAGTCACTTTGGTTTGACAGTTTTTAAGCAAAGGGGTGTTTGGCATAAGCTTAAAAACGGGTCAAAATGGTTTTGACTATGGGTTAAAGTCATTTAGTAAATTTGAGCTTAAGTTTTAAACATATTTGAAGCTTTTTCAAAAGTTTCCAAGGTTTTAAAAGTGTTTTCCAAAGTTTTTAAAAGCATTTTCATCACTGTGAGGTTTTTAAGAGACCCACAAGTGCTTATTTGGATAAGCACTTGTGGTTTGAGTTTAAGCATTAAAAAAAGTGTGTTTTGTGTGTCTAAACAAGGCTGTTAGAAAGCCTTGGTCTTTTGACTTTGGCAAGTCAAAAATCACCAACTCCTTTTCTGTCACAGTTTGTAAAAAACCAAAAGACCTTTTTCATTTTCAAAAATAAGCAAGTAAAACTGATCTTCAAAAGCTCAAAATTGGTGCACAAGCCCCTTGGCTATAACACTCAATCTGTTTGAGCTTATTTGTACTTTTAGAGCTTATTTGACAGCTTAAAATAAGCTGTCAAATAAGCCCTTGAGATTTGCCTTAAAAGCTCCCCTGGTGCAAAAGGGGAACTTTAGGCTTGCTATTCTCAGCCATTAAGCACACTTAATCCCAAGCTTTTGGCTTATTTTAAGAGCCTATAAGCTCCTTGATAAGACCTCAAAGTTTCAGGCCTTAGGAAGCTTATTTGGTTGCTTATTTTCAAGCCCAAACCTTGCTTGTGGCTGTTTTTGATAACTTAGGTGTAAGGATTGCTTATCTTACTTCCCTGGCTTATTTAGCTTTTCTTATAATTTCTTCTTAGCTTTTAGTTGCTTTTTAAGTTAGCTTAGTTAGGTTGTAAGCTTATTTGCCTTTAAATTAGCTTATTTGTCCAAAGACTTGGTGTAAATTTGAGCCTTGTAAGTTAGTT
The DNA here is from genome assembly GCA_026074375.1 of Tanacetum coccineum. NCBI lineage: Eukaryota > Viridiplantae > Streptophyta > Magnoliopsida > Asterales > Asteraceae > Tanacetum > Tanacetum coccineum. The sequence continues at coordinate 725 of BQNB010015329.1, read as the reverse complement.
TAGCCTTTCTGCCATAATAAGCTCTTTGTAGCTTATTCAGCCTTAAGCTTTTAGTTCTTTGCAGCTTATCTAGATTAGGTTTAGTTCTCTTAGCTTATTTTATCCTAGGTTAGCTTATTTATCCCCCAAGTCTAAAAGGACTTAAGCAATATTAGCTTAAAAGCTCTCTTAAGCTTGCTGTCAACTTTAAGCTTATTTTTAAGCTTATTCTTTTGATAAAAGTGAAAAGTGCAATTGTTAAAGTTGTTTAACATAAGCTCCTTAATAAGTTTGTAGTTTTAAGTTTTTGCTGAATCTCAAATTTTAATAAGCCAAAAAAATAAGCTAGATCGTAGGGTTGGTTTGGTACTTTTCTTAAAGTCCAAGGGCACTCGTTTACACTATAGTGTAAAATTTCACTAGTTTGCCCGCCTACCTTTCACTTTACTTTTGTTCATTTTCTACCCTAGAGTTTTTCGAAAAATAAAAAAGGGGGAAAGACACTTGACCCGGGTGAGCAAGACTCGAACCCGGGACCAAGCGATACAAACCCCCTTTACACACACACTTAACCACTGCGCCCTTGGGTCTTTTTCGTTAAAGACTCAAGGGCCTATTTATTTAAAGGGGTTTTGAGCTTATAAGCCTATAAGCTGAATAAGCTTATTTTCGGGCTTATTTGTTGAGTTTATTTTTGTCTCTTATTTTTCGTAGGACTGTCAAGGTGTCTAGTATTTTTAGAAAAA
>BQNB010015328.1:0-73462 GCA_026074375.1 Tanacetum coccineum | reverse complement strand
GGAGCATGTCTCTCTTTAGTTAAAAAGTTATCATAGATTCTACAAATATATTGTGTGCTTTGTCGGCTTTAATAGTATGAAATATTTAAAAGTTATTTATTATTTATATATTGTCGAACTCATTTTACTGTAATTGATTTAGGGTGTTCATGCGATATGAGAACAGTAAATGAATACAAACCCATGTTCCTAACAAATGATTTTTCTTTGGTGAGCTTAAAAAAATTACATTTGTTTAAAAGTTTATTAAATCATAAATGCTCATCTTTAGTTACAGTATATTATCCATTATAAGAAAGCAATATAGTATACTATAGTTTGCTGCTAAAAGTGTTATTTATGTTTGATTATTCAGATAGAAAATGATGGTGATGTCTTATGGACGTTTGATACTAGAGAAAAGAATGAAGAAGTTGCTGAAGGGGAGGGAGATTTTATCGAATGCAATTGTGTTTTTAAAAGCCGTGCATATATGTTATCAAAAAGTGTTCACATATGTTCTCGAGCAGCGTGCATATGTGTTTTGCAGCGTGCATATATGTTTTTAGAAGTCTTGCACATATGAGATTGTGAAGCGTGCATGTATGTTTTACGAAGAGTGCATATATGTTTTTGAATCTCTTGCACATTTGTACTTAAAAATATACATTTGTATTTGAATTGTATTTTATTTGATATTAATTTGTGTATTCTACTTATATTTTGGTTTGTTATAATTTAGAGATTACATGTATATGTTCATGGTTATAAATTTCAAAGATTAAAGAATGTACATTAAAAATATATGTGCAATTACCATTTTAAATAAAAAAAAGTTTGATGGCTAAACAATGTTATGCAAGAAACATATATAAATTTACAATATTTACAAAAAACATATATGCACCTGTTTTGTTTTTTCGAAAACATGCATGCAAAAAAAAAATTAATTTAAAAAAAACATTTTTTAATTTTTTCAAAAATTATAAAGCTTAAAAAACGAATTTTTATAAAAAATAAAATTAAAAATAGAAAGGTGAAAATGTGTTTTACTAATATGCCCTTTTGGATTAGATAAAAAAATTTAATAATACTAAATTCTCATTGATCCAAATTGGTTCTGTAAGTTCTGTACAAAAAATGGTTTTGTATTGAATGGTCCCCTATATATATATATATATATATATATATATAGTGTCGAGTATATTAATTTGGATTTTTTTGAATTTATTAAAAAATTCTAGAAAATTCGTACTCGAACACTATTTATATTGCCTACTATTATAAGTCTATACTACATATTCACAATATTCACAGGATAAGATTTTGAGATAGGACCCGACGATCATGTGGTGGCGTCATTAGTTTGTAGCCCATCTCGAGTTCCCGAGCACCAACCAATCTTTCAAGATTCTAAATAATCCTTCTTTCACGCATCTACTTGTCAATCAGCTCGACCATAAGTTCCGACCTTTTCCTATTAATAGCCGTCCACTTTCTCCTTGGCATCTCCGTGTTGTATTCCAATCAAAAATTATGTATTCTATGATGAAGCTCATCCCGAACTTTCTTGTGCGTCCCATCCGAGAATTTGTACAACTCATTAGCTCGCATCACTCTTTTATGTTTGGTCAGATCTTCATAGATTACCCCTAGTGGGTTGTGAGATGGAGTGTGGAGTTCTTTAAATTCAAGTACTGGAAAGGTCTGTTAAGGTGGAGTGATATTGAGTTTCTTCTGGTAACTCTCTACACCAAGCTGTAAATTCTCGACATATTTCTTGATTACGAGACTTCTTGTGAACATACGAAGAGCCACATAAAGTCAACAATATCGCTGTCAGTGAGGTGCAATAGCTTGTGTTGAACAGCAAGAAGCAACATGTCTTCAATGTCGTTCAGGTGTAGATCCACGAGATCACCTTCTTTAAACTTGTAGAACTGATGGTTAGCTCTTTTCACCACAATATCTTCCAAATGACCATATCTGTGTAGTTTCTTGACACTAACACTCTTCACCCCCAGAATTTTCTTTGTAGAATACACATTATGCTTGGAGAACTTGTTTAGATAAGATTTGTGCCATAGTTTACGCCCTTCACCCTAATGTTTGATCCCTTTCAATGCATCTTTATCATAGCCCACTTTGGTAGGACTCCAAAGTATAGGAACCCTGTCTTCAATCCATTCTATCTTATATCAAGCTGCTTTGGTCTTTGTAATAGAAGTAGTTTTCTGGATCAGAAGACTTTAGATACTCTAGTTCATTGTTGAAGAAGTAATCAGCAGCAACGGTTAGATGACCTGGGTGACCTTGTAGATGAAGAGGTTTGGACAGATCAAAGGGGTAACAATCTCCTTCAAGATTATTCCAATCAAGCCTGTTTGTTAATGCATTGAAACACTCTTAGAAGTGATACTCTAATTTTATGTTGCTAGAACATGTGCCTTTTAACAGATTATAGGCAGGTCCTAACAAGATATCTTGAGTAAGATTATCAATTTTGAGTCGGTTCAACACATACTTGGAGAAATCAATCGGGGTTGCCATGAGGTCGTCGAATGTTTTATAGCAGAGACCATTTGATTGAACCAAGGTTGTTTGAGTTGATCAAGTACAACCTGACGCTTGTTCCATTTTAGATCAGGAGTAGGAGGCCTTGGAGGTTGCTTGAACTAATATGGATTCGGAGTCTTAGTAGTCTTAGGTTCAGAAGCATCTTGTGGTTGATCTTCATCATGAACCACATCATTACCAGCATCATCCATAACCACCTCAGTAATAGGTTCTTCAACTGGTTCCTTTACCGGAGTAGACTTACTAGTTTTGGAGCCTTTAGATAGAGCTTTACCTTTAGGGGTTTCCTTAGTGGTGGATGGCTTCTTTGAAGACTATGAATCTTTAGTTCTTCTCCTCTTGGTCTACTTACCCTGGTGTGGTCCAGCTAGAGGGTCTTCATCATCATCGTGTTCATCAACATCATGCTTTCTCTTATGGTCTTGAACTGTATCAACAACTCCCTTATCCATTGTATTTTCATCCTCTATCAGCGCTTCTATGAGAGCATGGCACAATCAATGATTAGCAGGATTTCGGTTAAAAGACTTGTTTACATGCATGATCTGGTAGAGAGCACTTTTCTGATCATACTCTTGAAGAGCTGCATTGTCTGTTGACTTGATAGTAAACGTCGGCGTCTGTTGCTTTTCAGCTTGTTCCCTCTTGATTTTTAGAATCTCTAAAGCACTCTTCTCGGATCCTTGTTCTAGATCAACTGTTGGTGTCTGTTTCTTAGATAACTCAGGAATTTACTGCAGATAATATTTCTAAATAAGATATGCTATGTGTTTCTTTAGTTCCTTTTGAAAGACATCCCCAACTTTGGATCCAAGATAGTTGTCTACAACAGATGGAACTTGTGTCTTGAGAGCAGCAAGAGCTTCAGCAGAGAGATCTATTTTCTTAAGATCAGATATACCCTTTTCTAATTTGGTAGCTCTTAGCTGAACAGCAGAGAGTGCATCAGATTCAGAACTGGCAGTGGTGATGATTGGAGCATCGGTTGTGATTGTTGGTGTGGGAATTGGTGTTTTCGTTTGTTGAGTTACAGATGGTGTGGTGGAGACAGATGGAGGAGGTAAAGTTGTTGCAGTAGCTATTGAAGGAGATTCTTGTACTGGTGTGAGAACTGTGGGTTTGGAAATCACAGATATTGGTACACTAAGTATGGATAGAGACTGGGTATGTAGGACTTCAGACTGGATCTTAACTTCCAACAATGAGTTGATCTTTGTATTTGTAGTGTCCTTAACAGTACTAACTAAAGAAGAATCATAAGAAAGTTTAAGGAATTGATCACCAAAATCTGAAGATACAGATAAATTGAGCTTGTTGGAGGGAGTTTGGTCTTCTTGGGATCATCCTTTACTTCTGAAGTCTTTTCATCATCTGCCTTTACTGCATCAATAACCTTTTCACCACCTTTATTAGAATCATCAACTTCAGCATTAATCATCTCTTCATCCTCATCCTTGCACACACGAATTTTATACTTATAGATATCATCTTCATCAGATTTAGTTTCATCATCTTCATCATAGCATCAGCCTTCCTTGTCATCCTTCTCTTCATCATCAACTTTGTCTTCTTCAGAGTATTCACTTTCTTATTCTGATCCCCACTTAAGGATAACATTTTCTTCAGTTATTTCCTTTTCCTTATCAGGAACCCCAGGTTTAGTACCAGTTCCTTCACTTGAGGTAGCAGAGATGACTATGGACTCATCGGGAACCCCTGGTATAGTACCAGTTTCTTTACTTGAGCCTTCAGTACCTAGTTGTCTCTTGCTTTCTTTAAGAGCTTGCATAATGTCTACAGCCTCTTGTTCTTCTAGAGTAAGAGATGGAACACCCTTAAGCTTTTTGGGAGGATCACAAGTCACCTTGCCTAATTTTCTTCTTCTTGTAGGCTTTGGGACAGATTCTGTCACAATCCTTGCATAAGTAGCATGGACTTGTCTAGCTGCTTCTGCTTCTTTAGCTTCAGTTTGGCTGATAGACTTGCCTAACTCCAAAGCAGTGTCAGAATCATTAGAGATAATGTTGTCATCAGCAGATAATGTGACTTTCTTCTTGACTCTTTCTCTTACTAGAGGGTTCTACTCCTCTTACTGATTCAGGTTCAGGTTCAGACTCTTCAGATACATCAACGGTTTCCTGAGAGTCATCAGTAGTCTTCTTTCTTTGTAAATGGTTCAGACTCTTCAGATACATCAACATGTTTCGCTTCATTCAAAAATAGTTAACTTAGGTTTTACCAATTAAATACATGTAAGCCTTTCTAACAATCATCACATATCAATCAATAACATCACAGAAGCACTTATCACTTGATTTAAACAACACTTTAAGCATGCTAATCAAAATTCGAGCTCACATATGGAAGAAACTCATGGTAAACATGATAAGGACCATTTGGGACAAGCAATAAGCACTTAGGGGGCCTACATCAGTTTACAAACACACTTTAACCATCAAACAAGCAAACTTATGCTATTTTCAAACCAACGCACCTAATAATCAAAGATTCCAAGTAAACAAGATCAAAGGAAGCATAGCAGTGTTATAATAGTATAAAGTGGCTTATATGATGATTCTAAACGTAAACCTAGAATAGTTCCACCCAAGAATACATGTTTTGCTTTATTCATCTAACAAAAATCATCATATCTCTCAAATGGTTAAGATATATTCAAACCTGTTTCTAACAAAGCTTAGTCGAATCCTAACGCACAAAACCCCTCAACTAATTAGACTAAAACTACAACCTTTAAATTATGAGCCCTAATCCGTTTTAATAGATTACGAGTGATAAAAGGAGTTATGATCTAATTCTTTTTATCAAGATGATGAGAAGTGTATTAGGAACGAGTAAATGTGTACCTTTTACCTTAAAAACAAGTTTTGATTTTCACGATTGAATGGAGCAAAATATGACGAGAGAAATATGTGTTTGGATTAGTTAATGTGAATGTGTTGTGGAGCGAAATATGTTTGAAAACATTATAACCGGTTTATGTTTCAAATTGGCAGGAATGGTCCTTGTTGTTTCAGTCACCTTCTATTTTATTTTCAAACTTATTCCTAAGTCTAAATATTATATAGAAATGACATATTGAGCCCTTAGGTTTATGACTAAGATTCTAAGTCCCCATTTTTTTCATTTAGTCCCTAAAGATTAAATCCAATAACATTTTAAGACCAATTGAGTTACAAATGCATTAACTCCCCTTTAATTGATAATCCGTTATTAAAAAAACATTTTTCCCTTTAATTCCGAGATGACATTTTTTAAAAATCCTTTTAAAAGAATATGACTATATCGCCCCCTCAAATAATGTCCCGTTTTCTATTTAAAGAGCTGTAGACATTGTTTGAGCGATAGGAAATTCTTTGAAAATCTTTTTCGATGAGAAATTGATATCGTTTAATTATTCTTCAAAAACAACACCAATAAAAACAAGATTTCTTTCGTTACATAAATAAATGCACTAACCACTACACTTATTTGATTAGATAGCCCGGGTTGTGTTGCAAAGTAAACATAAGCCTGTAAGGTGTGAATAGTTTGCTCGTTGAACTCCTTGTCATGCACTACCTGAAACAAGGGATAATCAATCAGTAGGATATGCTCAGAAAAGAGAAAACACAGATATACGTAAGTAAATGTGGAAAGCTACTGTTATTGTATCAGATGATCGATACGCCATATTCAATAGAAGTAAATAGGCCGTATTAATCTTTTGAATGAATACGCTGTATTAGACAGAAAGTTAGATACGCCGTATCGAGTTATCGACCAGAACAATGTATTGAGAAAAACAATTAAATACGCAAACAATTAAACACACATATATACAAGCAAACAATTAAAGATAAATATACAAAATTTACAGAATATACAAGAATATACACTAATCTAAACTACACTACTCCTAAGGGGTTAGATCTAATCTAATGTTAAAAACCAAAATATCAAATAAAAATCAAGATTAATTCTCACTCCCCAGCAACGGCGCCAAAAACTTGATGTGTCGTTGTGTGGTGTATATTTTTATGACTCAAGTTTTAAATTTATATTTTGCCGACTAAACCAAAAACAACACTTTAATAGGCAGTGTACCCAATCGGTAGTAGTTTCGTGGTAAGTAGGGTGTCAAACACTAGAAGCGATGTTAAATCTATCAATTTATTAATATCTTGGTTATCTAATCTATGTTAATTCTATTATATTCTAAACCTATATCAGTCCTAATCCTAATTCTAATGGGTAAAAAAGGGGGTTTTCAGCCTGAGAGACTGGCATAATTTGGTTGGTGACTACAATCAATTCAAGGCACTTTAACCCATGCAAAAAAATTAACAGCAGATAAAAGAGCGGTCAAGCCAAATATAAGAAAACTGTATTAACCATTATTAATCCAATTAGAACGTTGGTTTGTTTATTAAGTGCAATGATTTCTTCTCTCGAGGTGGCATATTGATTTGATAATTTAGTATATATAAAATAACTATATATAACTAAATATCTCAAATAGTAATAGTATAAAGAGTATCCCGTTCGATATTAAAATTGCTTGAGGACAAACAATATTATATCTCCCGGATGTCGTATCCTGACGAAGTGTGAAGTGAAAACCTTATTTCCGTTCGTGATCGCGTGCTTGAATAATCAATATTTTGGATTTGGATTCTAAACCTAATAATGCAAAGGGGAAAGCATATAAAGGCACGCTAAACTAGGAATTAAGGCACACTAAATTCTAATAACAATTAAACACTTAACGATTAATTAACGACTAACGGACCAAAAAATTATCAAAATAAACTCTAAAAACTTAAAATGCAAATTTCTAAACTAAAATGCACTAAAATATTTTTAAAATGATAGAAAATAATTTTTTGAATTTTTAAACTAATTAAAACTATTTTTTAAACTAAATAATACTAAAAATTATATTAAAAATACTAAACTTAATCCTAAATTTTAAGAAAATTTATAAAAATACTAGACACTATTCCTAAGGTTTATAAAGAAAAACGAAACAATAAGCTCAAGCCAATAAGCTGTGAAAATTAGATAAGCTAAATAAGCCTAAAAGCTAAACTGAGTTTATTAATTAAATGTAACAAAGCTATAAATGAAAAAGACCCCAAGGCAGTTGGTTGAGGTGTTGTGTGTGTGAAGAGGAGGTCACAGGTTCGAACCATGTGACCTACCTTTTTGGAAAAACATTTTTTTCTTAAATTTCTTTTTGAAAAAGCTAATATATAAGCTTAAATAAGCTACTTTAAAAAAAGACTTAAAACCAAAACTTAAAAATAAGCTAGAAAAAGCCCAAGTAAAAGTGACAGATTTGCTTTATTTAAACTTGAAAACTTGCTAAAATAGATTGAGCTTTTGGACTCAATAAGCTAAAAGAAAACTGAACAGACCCTAACCTAGACCTAATAAGCACTATTGACTACAAATAAGCAAACAAATTAAGCTGAAAAGCATCTAAAAGCCTTAAGAAAGTTTGACCCAAAACCACTTTTAAAGGACTTATGACAGATTTTAAGCTAAGATTAGGCCTAATAAGCTCTAGGTATAAGCTGAAAGGATGAAAACAGATAAAGTACTAGACTCACTTTACTCAAATAAGTTAAAATTAAGCAAAACATTTAAGGAAATAAGCTAGAAAAGGAGAAATGAAAATGGCAGACTACACTAGTTGTTTTTGGCTTTTTTAAGAAAAATGACACTTTTTAAGCTTAAAATTAAGACTCATAATCTACTTTACCAAACTTAAAAACTCAAAACAGCTTGAGCTTATAACTCAATCAGCACAATGCAACAAAAGTTAACCTAATTTAGACTATGATATGACCTTTTAAGATCTGCACATTAAGCCCTTTACCCTACTTGACTGTTTTTAACCAAAACATTTAAATGACCATTCCTAAATTAAATAACTCAAAACAGATTTGTAAAGATGCATTTCAAAACTCAATTTAAGCACAAAAACAACATTTCAAGTTGAATTTAAAGAAGCTTAATCAAATAAGCAGTTTTAGGAAACTTCAATCTAGCAGACTTGAATTTTTGATAAACAAATCTTAAAACTTTAACAAAATTGCATTTAAGCTTATAAAAACTAGCTCTAAGACTAATTTAGAGCTTATGAAAATTGACTTGGGAACCAAAATCAGACTACACACGACTTTACCATATTTTAACTCCTTAACCCAAATACCCCTTCAAGATTTGTAAAGCTAAATTAAAGCTAAGAAAGAGCTAAACAAGCTTTTAAATGTGAAAACAGATTGAGAACTCAGACTAATAATGACAAATAAACAAAAACATAAGGAAAATAAGCAATAGATAATAAGCTAAATTAATAAGCTAATTTGACTATTTTTAGACAGTTTTAATGAAAACTCTAATTAAGCTATATTTAAACTATAAGCTAGATGCAATTAGCTAATACTAGACTAAATAAACACAAATAAGCTAAGCATAAGCAGAAATAAGCAGTTTAATAAGCTGATATTGAGATTAAGCTATAATAAGGAAAAGTAAACATACCTTAGTCATTTGCTTAAACAAAGACCAAAATGCTCTTTAGAGCTATTCTACAAGCTCCAGCTTATTAGAGATAAGCTGGTAATAACCCATAAGCCCATCCGGGTCTGGCTTATCATCCACTTAGCTTATAAATGATTTTTGTGAAGTTTTTAGTAAAAGACTTGTTCAGCTTAGCTATTAGGTAGCTAAGCTGTCTAAGTAGTAGCTTCTAAAGTAAACCAGCTTATTTGAACTTATTAAGTAATTTTACACAACATATTTAGCTAAAAATTTTAATATCATAAAACTAAATAAAACTTGAACACGAATTTAAAATGAAACTATTATTTGATTAACTTTAAAAGAGTTACAATACTGGAAAGGAAATTACAACTTTAAAAGACAATAAGCTAAAATTTAAGCTACACTACTCCTACACTACACTACACTAGATATGTCTACTGTGTGAGATTGAGCCTCTATTTATAGGGGTGAGAGAAGCTTCTAGGCTGGAGGAGCGTCCTAAATCATCCAATCGTAGCCCTTCATTCATAACAAACTTCTACCAATCCATTTTGAGCCCTTGATCCTCCTCCACGTCTCATCAACCAATGAAAGACCTTGAGATTGCCAGCGTGTCAGGGAGATGTCACACTTAAGCCACGTTGGCTTCTAGAAGGAATTCGTGTGAGTGGAGTAAAGGGATTTATCCTATGTAAATTGTTGCATGGTGAAAAGCAGGGGAAAGAAGAAGAACAGTAACTTTAACCCCTTTTTTTATCATTTTGACTTTGGACTGGGTTATGGGATTGGGCTTGGTCTTTTCATTATTTCTTTGGGCCGGACAAGGATAAAAGGTTTTAGATTAATGGACTTGGACTTGTATTTGTATAGATTAGGCTTATAAAAAGGCTAGGGTTTATATCATTTAATGGGCTGACTCGGTCCACAAAACGGGTACGGGTTGGCCCATTAAAGATGAAAAACGTCATTGGCTTCGTTTTTGTCCATTTTTGATATATCCGTTACCTGCAAGACATAATTCACAAAACACACATATACAATGTATTTTTCATAAATTATTGGTCATTTAAGCTCGTTTTAATAAGGAAATTTGATATGTGATTAAACACATATCAGTGGTGAAGGTGGTGATGGAGTTTCAAACATGTTATCAAGAGGAGTGTTAGGTGAAAGAGAAAGAGTAATACCCAAAGAAGGATGGCTTTGAATTGGAAGAGGATGTGAAGGTTTTGGAGGAGCATCTAATGGATCATCAAGAAAAGGATTAGTAGGTTAAGGAGAAGGTGTGTTTCTTAAAGAAAGAGGTGAATAATGTGGTTTTGATTCAAAGGAAGATGAGGTGGTTCCAAAAGTGGAAGATGTTTCTTTAGTTGATAGAGATTTTGATGGTGCATTTAATGGAGATGGAGATGAGGATTTTGCTATATGAGAAGGAGTATGAGTTTCAACATCTTCTTGGGTTAAGTCCACAAAGAGTTTTCTTGGTGGAATGATAGTGAGTTTTATCTTCTTAGAGGGTTTGGATGATGAAGCTTGGGTAGAAGCCATGGAGGAAGAATAAGAAGAGAAACGTGATGAAGAGAATGAGGAGGGTGATCATTATTTAATCAAGGAGTGTTGGATTGTTTTGGAAAAGCATGGTTATAGAAAATAATGATTCTAAAGTATGTTTAGCAAAATGCAGAAAGATGGCTGGGTCTAAGAGAGGGTTGGTCAACTGCAAAAAAATTCAGGAGAAAACAATAAAATTCTCGTGACTTCTATTGGTGGTCTCGTAAATAAGGGGCTGTCCAATATATATTCAAGGGCCGCCTGCTATTTATGGGAGCCGTTTTCTGGAAGTGATGAAATTTTCCTAGTTTTTCTAGATTATCAAACCTATGTAGAAAAAGAATAAGCTAGAAGTGCCCTTTTGTAGCCAATCCTATTTCCTCAACAATCATCTAAGCATCCAAACATCCATATATATTTAAGATAGACTAAATTATCAAAGTTGGGATCCACAACCTGACCCTCATGTATGTGACGGTTTTTAATAAATTCGAATCTATATCTTAAAGGTGGAGTTAATTCGTTGGAAATTTTTGGAATATAGCTACGAGTATTTTTGTGCTCATGATGTGGGTTGGTTGTATCACAAGAAGTTTTACAACCCCTTAGGCAGTGCATCTAATCGTTGTAGTGTAGTATAGGCAAGACTCGAGGGTTTAATTTATCGTTCACACAGGGAATAGTGTTGGGAAGGCTCGAACAGAATGTATCTAAGGTCTAAGAGGTGAAAGAAGATTATTTTTTGTATTTTTAATTTTTTTATGAAAGCAAATAAAATCTTTGGTTTGAAGGGGGTTTGGTTTTAAACTAATTTAAACTATTAATCTAATCTAAATCTAATCTACTTGTGGAAACTCGTATAGGTAAACAAACATGTTCACTTAATCATGCATTACTCCATAGTTTGCTCTTCCTAATCCTATTGTTTTGTCACACTTGTGATGTAATGTGTAAGTATTTCCTAATTCATGAAAGAATTACATGAATCCGCCGTCTATGTAATATTTTATTAAGGCAACGCACAAGTAAGGTAGTATGAAGACTATTACAAGACCCCTAAGAGTACATTACACGCATTCAAACACTTAAAAGGTGATCATATGTATTAGGGCAAGGTAGTATGAAGACTGTTGCGATGGTATCCTTTCTACACAATCACGTTTCCCTAGACGTCTTCACAATCTATAAAAGAAGCTAGTTTTCTAGAGCCTAACGCGCACACACATCAACAAGAAGTAATATTAAAAGGATATACAAACTAAGTTTCATGCAATCATAAGCAAACACTAATAAATCTAGCCTAACATGTTATAAGATAGCAAAGAACAACAATTAATCAAACAATAAGACATATTGAAAGATTAAAGGGACAGAAGATCTTCACTTGATTAAAACATGAAGTTAAGGTGTATATAAGAGGGTTTAAGAACCCTAAAATCAACCTAAATACTGATAATAATCGTTCCCTAAAATTGACTCCCGAGTTCCACACTTAAAACCCTAAATATGAGTTTGTATATATAGTAAAAGAGGCGCGACAACGTCGCTTGTAAGTTGCAACGCCGTCTCCACGCCGAATCTTCTTATGGTTTCTTTGAGTCGGTTACTTCAGACGCCGTCTCTTTAATGTCCAGACGCCGTCACGAACATTTGTGACGGCGTCTCCAGCCGCTATAAGGATTTTCTTTATTGATTTTGGTGTAGAGTTGTAATCTCATACGTTTCTTCCTAAAATGAGCTCAAGTCACGTGTATTTCCTCCAAATGTCATCCAAGTGCTAAAAACATAAAAAAATGATTAAGCACGTATTTTGAGCATATTTGCATGATTTAGGGAGTTAAATGACTCTGAAAAAGTGTATAAAATAACACCTCATCAAGTCAGATCTAGTCACACGAGGCATTATCACCTATACAAAGAAAATTTAATATATATAATTTTATCATTGTGAAATCGTATTGAAGAAAAATTTGTGCCTAGTGTGTGTCTATATGCAACGAATGTGGAGTGGTAGTTAACTCGACTCTAAGCAAAAACTTATGAGTTTCCAAACACTCCTTAATTTAATTTTGCTCATCCAAACATGTCGAAAATATATATTGACTATATATCTCGATCGATAGTCATAAGATCATTATGCATGAGTGCAAAAACGTTTTTGGAATGTATTAGCAATGCATTAAAACATTTTTATGATGTTCTTAACGTGAGAAATTTTTGAAAATAAATTGGGGTTTTGTTCAAAGAATTTTATTTTTACCAAGCACACTCAATTATGCAAATCCTATGCCTATGGGAAGCATAAAAGTTATACACTATGTTATTCTAGTCTTAATTGCACAACAACACTCGAAAAAATGAAAACCCCTAACTTTTGATTTTGAGTTCAATTGAATCCTAGACTCAGATTAAGAAGAAAATTGATGATGTTTATGATGTATAGGATGATAATTGATGTTGATTGCACCTTTAATTTAAGTTTTGATGAAAGATTTTGAGTTTTGGGGGATTTGATTTTCGTTTGTCACTGCAGTGAAGAGACAAGGGATGTTTCTTTTTGTGTTTTTACAAATATAGTCAGACATATACTTGTTCCCTTCTGACAGTCTCATAAATATATGGGGGCTGCCTGATTAGGGAGCCGTCTGGTTTATAGGGACCGCCTCTACCAGAGGGGTTTTGGACTTGATTTTTGACAAATTTTACAAGAGGAGTGACATTTTAACTTTCATTTCGCTAGTTAAAAATGCTTAAAACACTTCAGATGAAGTGATTAAGTTGTCACGACACGGAATGAAACATAGACTAGAATCAAGATTAGAAGAAAAGAAGAGACTTTTTACGGAATGTGTTCCATCATTCCTAAACCAAGACGAAGATAATTGAACGATTCGTGCTTGAGGGGTTTAGTTAGAATGTCAACAATATTATCTACATATGAGACTTTTTTTGATGGAGATGTTTCCTTTCTGGACATTGTCCCGAAAGAAATGGTGATGTATTTCGATGTGTTTCGTTTGTGAGTGTTGCACCGGGTTTTTGCTTAGGTCAATCGCGCCTTTGTTGTTGCACATGATTGAAACATCATCGAGTCGAATGTCGTATTCGATAAGAGATTGTTTCATCCATAGTGCTTGTAGGCATGCCTTTTTGGCGCTTACGTATTTGGCTTCGGTCGTGGATATAGCAAGAGCGGTTTATTTCTTTGAGAACCACGATGTTAGACAGCATCCTACGAACGTACAAATACCACTAGTGCTTTTCGGTCCACATAATCTCCCACATGATCAGAGTCGGCATATACTACGATTTCTATGCCGGCCCCTTTAGGATACAATAATCCTAAGCGCCTAGTGCCTTTAATGTATCGGAAGATACGCTTAACTGCTTCAAGATGAGAGGTTTTGGGATCCTCTTGGAAGCGTGCACAAAGGTAGACACTAAACATGATATCGGGCCTACTTGCCGTTAGGTATAATAAACTACCTATCATGCCTCGGTACTTAGTACTATCTAATGACTCACATTCTTCAACTTTCGTGAGTTCATACCCGAGTACAGGGTGTATTTTCATTGGTTTTAGAATCTCTAAGCTAATTTCATAAGCGATTTCTTTAATAATTTATTAGATTGGTTAATAAGATGCCGAGCTTCCATATGTTTTATTGTAGTGCCAGAGGAAGGAAGTTTAGTTCACCGCACCATGCACATTTCAACTCTTTCGTACATAATTTTGGCAAAGTCATCACACAACTCTTGACAAGTTAAACCTGAATATAATGTCTTGGCAAATTTTGACAATGACTAGATTTGAACTTTTCTCTTTGTCAAAAGTATGTTTATCACCATCCCAGTGTTGTATTCATGTTTAATAAAAAAAAGCTTTTAATCTACCGTACCAAGCTTTAGGAGCTTGTTTAAGACCATACAAAGCTTTCTTAAGTTTATAAACATGATTAGGTTTTTAGAAATCTATGAATCTCAAAGGTTGTGCCACGTATGCCTCCTCATTGATAAAACCATTTAGGAATGCACTTTTTATATCCATTTGAAATAATTTAAAATCTAAGGCACAAGCATAGGCTAATAAAATCCTAATGGAATCTAATCTAGCTACGGGAGCATAAGTTTTGTCATAATCAATTCCCTCTTGTTGATTATAACCTTGAGCTACTAACCTAGCCTTATTTCGAGATACGATACCGTTCTCGTCTAGTTTATTTCTATACACCCACTTAGTTCCTATAATTTTTGTACTCTTAGGGTGTGGTACTAACTCCCAAACATCATTTGCAATGAATTGGTTTAATTCTTCTTGCATTGCAATTATCCAACTTTCATCCTTTAAGGCTTCATTCACATTCTTAGGTTCTATAGTTGATATAAAACAAAAGAAGGTACTTTGGTTTTGGGCTTGAGACCTAAGTGTTCTTTGGTTAAGGTTTCCTATGACGTTTTTTAATGGATGGTTCTTAGATTCCTTAATGTTGACAATTTCGTCAACTTCTAAAGTTTCATCCTCAATGTCATTTTCTAAGTGTTTCTTTTCGGTAACCTTAATTTCCTCTTATTCATCTAAGTCATCATCCACCAAGGGTGATGTTTTAGATGGTGGAGGAGTTTCATAGAATGTCACATTGAGTGATTCTTTGATTTTCATGGTGTGTTTGTTTAGGATGATATAGGCTTTGCTATTTTGAGAATAACCTAGGAAAACATCTTCGTATGAATTTGGGTTAAACTTGGTGAGGTAATCTTTGGTGTTTAGGATGAAGTATTTGCTTCCAAACACTTTGAAGTAGTCAAGAGTAGGTTTCCTACCTCTCAAGAGTTCATATGGTGTTTTTCTTAAGATGGCTCTAATTAGGATTCGGTTGAGGATGTAGGTTGAAGTATCTATGACGTTACACCAAAACTTTTGTGGTAACGATTGTTCATTCAACATTGTTCTACTCATTTCTTGTAGAGTCCTATATTTCCTTTCTACTGTGCCATTTGATTGTGGAGTACGTGGAGCCGAGAAGTTATGTGTAATACCGTTGGCATTACAAAACTCTCCAAATTGCACTTCATTATCAAATTCCCTGCCGTGGTTCATCCTAATTGACATTATTGAACATCCTATTTGGTTTTTTATTTTCTTGCTAAAGATTTCAAATTGCTCAAAAGCCTGGGTTTTGGTTTTAAAACAATCTTGTCCATGTATACTTAGAATAGTCATCTACTATGACTAAGGTGTAGAGGTTTCCTCCGTAACACCATACGGCAATGGACCGAAAAGATCCATATGAAGGAGTTCTAAGCATCTAGTCGTTGAGACTATATTCTTAGCTTTGTGACTAGCGTGAGCTTGTTTTCCAATTTTGCAAGCATCACAAAAGTGTTGATCAAACTTAAGCTTAGGTAAATTCCTAACTAATTCCTTAGATGCTAACGACTGAATTAGACGCATATTAGCAAGACCTAATCTCCTATGCCACAAAGTAGAGTTTTCATCAATCGTTGCCAGACAAATTTTGTCTTCCAGCTTCTTTCCTAATTTCATTACGTATAAGCCTCTTTTCCTAATACCTCTACCTATTACCTTTCCATCCTTAGTAATTTCTCTATCATGTTCAGAAAATATAACCTTACACTTACTATCACACTTAGCAAGTTAAATCCTAAAGTATCTACATGTTCTACATGTGCAATATTAAATGAGCCATGAGAGATCGTACCTTTGCCAATGATGTTACCGCGTAGATTACTACCAAAAATGACGTTGCCTCCATTGTATGCCTTGTAGGATGAGAAGAGCTTTCGGTTGCCCGTCATGTATTTAGAGCATCCACTATCTTTTATCCACTCGTCGGGCTCTAAATCAATCCCAAGGCATATCTATTTATATAACACAATAACTCAAACATTTGGTCCCCAATATCTCATGGGTCTAAAGTTGTTAGCATTTAATATCCCTTGCATTTGTTGCATTTGATTGGGATGTGGAAATGGAGGACACATTCCCCATGGTATGTAACTTTGAGGTTGGAAGTTATTCCAAGTTACGGGAAAGCCATTTGGATGCTTTTGTCATCCAAGATTTCTTTTTGGTTGTGGTGTTTTAGATCGAGGATGAGGATTATCAATTTTCCTAGGATGTGGAGTTTTTGACCTAAAGTTTGGTTTAGAAAATCCAACTGCGGGTTTTAAAGAAGGTTTATGAAACCGTTTAACCTCATCATCACTAGCAACGGGAATTTTAACGTTATTTACCATTATATGTTTTGGTCTAGGACCCAAAATAGATTTTTGAAAAGAAACAGATTTTCCATTTTTTGATGAACAGATAGCGATCCCTGATTTGCTGTGGGGGGGCGTTTGTGCACTAAGGGGCCGCCACCAGCAATCAAGGGACCGCCACCAGAGGACGTCTCATTTTGAGATTTCATAAATTATGTTTTCTTAGTCCCGCTTGTTGATGCTTCAAATGAGTTAAACCCTAGACCCGATTTATCTCCGGAGGGTTTTTGAAGACTTAACATTTCATTTAGTGAGTGTGTACTCTTTTGAAATTGAGTTAGCTTGAAAGCTTCCTTTTTAAGCTTTTCGTTGTCAATTTTAAGTGTTTGACACATTGTACATTCGAGATCAACTTCCTTGTTTTTCTCGAGTTTAGACAACTTTTCTTTTAGTCACTAATTGCATTTTCTAAACTCTTTCTAATAGTTTTTAAATGTTTGTTCTTAGTGAATATTTTTATATATTCACTATCTAAAATAATATCATCTATTGACGAGTTTTCATCACTAAAGTAAGAGGATTCGGAATGTACCTCGCTAGATGCTTGAGCCATGAGACACGTTTCGTCTTTAGCCTTTTCATCATCTTCCACATCGCTATCACTCCAAGAACCTCCGACGAAAGCCCTTTGGTTCTTGTACTTCGGTGGTTTCAGACATTCTCCGATAAGATGATTCGAGTCTCCATCTCCACATCTAAAGTCTAGATACGCCTGGCCTAGAGCCCAATGGCCCCCATTTAGAGCTATTAAGGTTTTAACCCTAGCATTTTGTTTTTAAATAAATATTCTTGTACTGATTTAGTTTATAAATCACAAGTTTGTCAAGTAATTCTTATTCTTTAGTCTTCCTTTTCTTCTTTCTCGTTATTGTCCTTAGGAGTCAAGCACACGCTAAAAAGTGGGCCCTATCCCCCCGTTACAAACCCCATATCCGGGTCGTATCTATTGGTGCTTCAATTGAGAGATCTCGTGACACAAGGGTTTTCGGATTAGGTTTCAAAAAAAAAGTTATGTTTATCAAGTACTGTTCTTCAAAACAAAGAATACTCTATTCACTGTGTACTCTGTGTCATAATCGAGGGGTTAACTAATTCATCAATAATTTTTTTTTTTTACCTGATCTGCAGTTACTGTTCAATCTCCGATAACATCCAAAAGAAACTTTTTTTTTTCCTTTTTTTTTTCTTCGAGCTATAACTAACTTACTTAGTTATGGCATTCAGGTGGCAGCGACCTAGGACGGGAATGACACAAACTGAATCGTAAGAGTCTTGCAAATGGTAGACGTTGCCCCAGAATACGAGAGAGTTTGAATAAACTTCTAAATTGAGTAACGGGGATCTCTCAATCATTACTTACATCGTTTTATATCTCCGGACTTAAACTGGAGTTACAACGGGAACTGTGGAGATAAAGGCCTACAACTTTAGGAGAAGCCTCCTCCTTAGCCCGTATCGCTGATGTCAGGTTTGAGGAGATTGTGAAGAATCGTTTTGGACCATTAAAATATGAAGATCCACAGGGGGCGTTATCGAAGTTGTTGCAATTAGGTACGGTTGAGGATTATCAACGAGAGTTTGAGAAACTCATGAATAAGGTTACGGATATACCGGACTCCTTGTTCATCTCTTTCTATATCTCGGGACTCAAACTCAACCTACAACACGAGTTGTTGGTGTCGAGACCAACCACGTTAGGCGATGCGTTCTCCATAGCCCGTATCACCGAGGCTCGTTTTGAGGCAATTGTAGAGAAAGAGCAGAACATTAAAGAGAAAGCAGATACCACTCTATCATTGCCAATTGAAGAAGCTTCACTGGTGGTTATAAGGCCCTTAGATGTATCTTTGCAAAGTGAAGACCCCAATTTTAAGATCCAAGAAAAGGCAGTTGAATATGTGAGAGCATTAAATGTTGCACCATTTGAAGTGGTCTTTGCAGGGCCTGTGGATGAGGTTCTTGGCAAGTTTGCCGAATTTTCCAAAGATAAGGCATGTGTGGAAAAGAAACTTAGTGCAACAAAGTTACCAGAAGGTAGGAACTCTCATTCGGCATATTCTTCGTATCACCTTGAGGGCAAGGTGATTTTTGAAGGAGTGAGGAATGTTACTCCTTGGGCAGTGGATGGTGGAAGAAGAAAAAGAGTGAAGTGTTATGTCTAAGGTAGAGAAAGGCGGAAGAGGAAAAGGGTTATTGGTCGCGGCAGCAGAAGGCGGTTCGTGATGGGTTGGGATAACCATCATACTTATCTATTGTCTAGGATATCTGTTTAGGAATGTCTTCATTTTTATTTAGGAAAGTCAATCAAGAGTGCTTTTCAAGACAACACCTTGAGGGCAAGGTGGTTTTGAAGGAGTGAGGAATGATACGTCTGTCCCCGAGCCCATGGCCCATTTAGCTATCAGGGTTTTACCCTACTTTTGTCTTATAAATACTCTTGTACTCTTTAGTTTATAATTAATCAATCGAGTTTGTCAAGTAATTCTCTAGTCTTCTTCTCTATTTTCTTATAGAGCTCACACACGCTACAAGTGGTGCCCTATCCCGATACAACCCCTAACCGGGTTGTATCAAGCACTTCCTATCACTTTTGCCGTTCTTGTCGTCTCCGCTTCTTTGGAATGTCTTTTTGTCATTTCCTAGTTGTCATACGATCCTTCTTCTTCTCTTGAAGAACTTCTTGAAGTCTTTAACTGCCATGGTGTAATCTTCGTCTTTACTTCCGGAAGTCGAATTTTCTTCATCACTAGATTCCTTTTTAGCCTTTAAAGCAAGGGATTTCCTTTCTCCTTTACCTTTGACTATTTCAGAATCTTTCTTGATGATCATCTCGTGAACTTTAAGGTTCTCGATGAGTTCATCAAGTGATAGTGATGTCAAGTCTTTCGACTCTTCGATTGTCGTGACCTTCGCTCTCCATTTAGGATGTAGAGCCCTAAGAAACTTCCTAACATAGTTCTTGCTAGAGTAACCTTAATCAAGAGTGATGAGGTGTCATTTTATACACTTTTTCGGGGTCATTTAACCCCCTAAATCATGCAAATATACCCAAAATATGTGTTTAATCGTTCCTTTTTATGTTTTTAGCATTTGGGAAGCTCTTGGAGGAAATACAGGTGACTTGGACTCAATTTGGGAAGAAACAGGACAAGATTACAACTTTACACGAAGTGGTTTCAAGAATACGCGTACAATGCCTGGAGACGGCTTCACAATTCCTAGCGACGCCGTCAGAACTTACAAGCGATAGCATCAGAAGTTGTGTGACGGCGTCAGAACGTAACTGCGTCAGGAATCTTGCGACGCCGTCGCGGCCTATTTCCTATAAATACAAACTTATTTTTAGGGTTTTAGGGTGGAACTTGTATGCAACTTTTGGGAGACGAACCCTAACTATTTGTAGTAGCTTTTAGGGCGTTTCTAGGGTATTAAAACCCTATTGTATCAGCCTTAAACACATGTTCTAATCAAGTGAAGTCATCTATCTTTTATTTATTCAATATGTCTATGTGTTGTTTGAATGATTCTTGTTCTTCGCTTCTCTTTAACATGCTAGGCTAGATCCATTAGTATTTACTTATTATTGCATGAAACTTAGTTTGTAGATCCTTTTAATATTGCTTCTTGTGATGGATGTGCGCATTAGGCTCTAGAAAACTAGCTATAAAATATTACATTAGCATAGACGTCTAGGGAAACGCGAGTGTGTACAAAGGATACCATCGGTAACAGTCTTCATACTACCTTACATGTGTGTTGCCTTAACGGAATATTACATAAACGGCTGGTTCGTGTAATTTGTTCATGAATTAGGAAATACTTACACATTACATCGCAAGGGTGGCAAAGCAACAAGTAGAATGGATAGCTAGCAAGAATTAATGCATCCTAGGTAAATACGCTTCATTGTATAATTGTTTTATTAGAATTAATAGTAATTTAGTTTAAAAACAAACCCCTTTCAAAACCCGAGATTTTACTTGCTTTTATAAATATAAAAATACAAAAATAATCTTCTTTTAATCCCTTAGACCTTAGTTAGATCTAGTTCGAGCCTTCCCAACCTATTCCCCTAGAGAACGATAACAACCCCCGAGTCCTTACCTTATTACACTACAACGGTTAGGTGCTCTGCCTAGGAAGTTGTAAAACTAGTGCGTTTACAACAACCGCATCAAATAGCTTTTAAACTAGTAATAATAGTATTAAATCTAGCAAAAGCACTATCTATAGATTCGTCTTCGGAAATGACGAATTGAACATATTGTTGTACCAAAAGATGAATCTTATTGTCTTTGAGTTGACTATTACCTTGATGGGTGATTAATAAGGTTTTCCTAATTTATTTTGCCGTATTACACATAAAAATTCTTTCGTACTCTTTCCTAGGCAAAACATTATAAATAACCATTTTAGCTTCGTTATTTTTCGCAAGTCTCTTTTTAAGATCACCGTTTTGTTTTTCAAAAGGGACAACCTCATCTAGTTGTCCAGTTTGTTTTGAATAGGTAGAAAATCACCCTCAGTAACAACATGCCAAAGATCAAGATCTTTTGATTTCACATACCTTTCAATTATATTTTTCCAATAAATAAAACTATCGCTTTCAAAAAGTGATGGTCTTTGCATAGATTGCCCTTCTAGATATTTGTCAGAATCCATAGATCAATCCAAGCTTTAAAATACAGTATATTTTAAAAATCTTAAGTGACATCGGCTTCTGATACCAATTGTGGAAACTAGAAGAGGATGGGAGGGTTGAATAGTTTACCCGTTATTTAGCATTTTAAAACTTTGGTTATAAAAACGTTAGATTCGAGTATATGTGAGATCAACCAACAATATGGACACACAATATATCCATCTACTAACAATCACAAACACAATACGAATAGTAAATACGAATTATAAATGGAAGACAAGAGATAAGAGATAGAACAAACAAACATCATCACAAAACACCGGAGATTTTACTATTGGTCTCGGACTACGAAGCACTCCATCCGCCGTTGCTTCCACTCCTCGAGTATCCGACTCGATATTTCACTATGTCAACAAGCTCCCTTTAGGCGGAGAAAACCATTACACGTCGCTAATCCCAATTTTTGACACTAAGCTAAATGTTGAGTCCTAATCTTAGCTAGAACCAATCTACCACTTCACTACTGTATTTTAAGGCCTAAAATACTCACCTACACACAATCAACACTTCTGGATTGTGAAAAACTAGAAGGGGGGGTTGAATAGTTTTACAGACTAAAATTGCTTTTTGAAAAATTAGTTTGAGTTTATCTGAAATTAACGATATTGATTAATAGTATGATATATGAAGTAAATATATAATGTAAGTAAAGAAAGAGTATGAAAAGAGATAACTGGGACACAAGCGTTTATAGTGGTTCGGCTACAAGGACACCTTCATTGCCCTACTCCACTCTCTGAGTCACCTACTCGAGAGTTCGTAAACACTAGTCACCAATCTCCTTTAACCGGCAGAGAAGCCTCAAGCAAATGAACAATTACAAGACATAGTTGGAACTTTATACCCCCAATAGATTCCAATTCTAGACCTCGAATAAATTACCAGTGAGCTGGAGGCCTAGAACCATCCAAATAAATTACACTCATGAAAGAAATTAAGTATTTAGTGCATTCTCAGTTATAGTTGATACGAATAGAAAGTTAAAACACAATGGGTTGGATTATTGGATCTTAATCCTTATGATACCCTAATTATTTTACATTTAGTTGTTCCATTGATGTACACCAATAAAAATTTGACAAAGTACGTGGTTACTCGTCTCCGTAAAAAATTAATCTATATGAGATCAACCTTTAATCCTTTATCAATTATTAAATCATCAAGGTTGCTTCTAGGTACACATCTTAGGGTGTATACAACAAGGGTTGAAAACAGTCACTGCAATATCTTTGTTACACCGTTTACATTTGAGTAAGAGACAAATGTTTTTCTGGTAACCTAATTAGAATAAAATCACATTGATATACCCATTTTTACCCGTTTACGTGTATTAATGCCTGAAGCTTAAATTAATCTCGTAAAATTAATACTCCCTCCATCCTAAAATTATTGTCCTTCTTTCATTTTTAGTATGTTCTAAAATTATTGTCCACTACTAAAAATACTAGTTGGAATTTTTTTCGGTTTACTATATTGCCCTGAATAAAAATTGACATTTATAAAGCTAAAAGTACACATTAATTAATTGTCAAAGGGTAAAACCGTCTTTTGTTTAACTTTGGTATAAACCAAAGCAGTAATTAATGAATTTTCTTAAACTATATATTTTTTGTCTGTAAATAATAATTTTGGGACGGAAGGTATAACCAAGGATAACTTACATTCTTACATATTTAAAGTTTGATAATCATACCACCTATGATCTTTTAGTTCAACTTTAAACTATCTTAATATTAAGCATATGTTGTATGTTTCTTATTAAGATATTATACTCATACAAATCAAATTGCTTTTTATAAAGGCTATCAAATTTCTTTCTTATTAATCAACCCTTAACCATTTTATATTAAATATTTAATACAAAGTATAATAATTGTGTAATTGTTGGACAATAACGACAACAAACTCAAAGTTCGATCGTGGAATGTTAGATCGCGAGTTGTATCGAGCACAAGTAGCAAACACGAGAGACTACAAAGAACGACAAGAATATGCGCACGTTATACCCTCAAACACCCTTTTATTAAAAGATTAATAAAGCTTACAATTTGAGGAAGAAGAATGAATTACTATTATCCCACCCCTCATCTTTATTATTAGAGATGAGATGGTATAAACCTATATTAGTCAGAAAAGAATCAGCTTGCTTTCTAGGCAAGAGCTAAACATCTTCCTGTTCTAGTATAATCCTAATTATATTATAACGTACTACATCAAGTCCATTAAACTATATTGAGTTTGCTCCTATATATCCTACAATTTCCATATTAGGAGTAACACTTTAATATAACTCGAGACTCATCATCTTTCCATCATGTTGAACTTGACGATGATACCTTGTTAAAATAGGCATTGTACTTTTTGTAATTTTCCTAATTTTTGATAACTTCATAAGAACTCCTTCAACTTCTTCATTTCATGCAACATTACCCTCTCCACCCTTGGACCCAGGTCTTAGGTTACCATAATGTTTGCACCACTTTTATACCAAGGTGTAACCTTTTTGTGTCTTTACCAAGCAGTCGTGTTTGTCCTTTTCTCAAGTTCTGCTTTTCCTGCAAACGTCTGTTGAGCCACAGCAGCCATATTGTATACTAAACTGAAAAACTCAGCTTCACGATTCCTTTGAGCTCCCTGCAGTTCCACCTCAAACCAAACATGTTCATCAACATGTACTCCATGGACTCTTGTTTTAACTCTAGTACCAAGTTGTTTGAACCCAACTTGTTTAACACCAAGTTGCTTGAACCCAAGTTGCTTGAACCCAACTTTTTTAGAACCAAGTTGTTTGAATCTAACTTGTTTTAAATCTCCATGCTTTTATACGATCGTAATGTCATCACGTTTTGCTTCGAAAGTTATAATACAGTTCTTTTCTCTGATCCATTCATAATACCGATAACCTGTGATCTACATTGATTTTACCCATCTGCATCTTTACGGTATAACCTATCTTTTTCAAGATTACCAATGAAATCAAACAACTTCTTACCTAGAAATACGTGACATCTTCAAGAATAAAGCTTGATCCATCATGACACTGTATCTTCACTTTCCTTGTCGTATGATAGAGCATGTCCTGTTATCACTCTATCTGAACCGATCACATCAATCCGTGAAAGGCTTACAAGAAATCCCTCTTGTGTGTCATATGATAAGACCCACCTAAATCCATTACCAACTCAATCATCTCATCATTCCCGACTACCACCAAGACTTCTCTAAAGTAGGCATTACCCTCGTCATCAGAAGAGTTCTGTAACATGATCCATGATATTATCTTCTTTAGACCCACATTTGACTGCTTCTTTGGACAGTCTCTCTTACATGATCCTCTAAATGAAAATATGAAGCACTTGAGTTTACTAGTTCCACCCCTTGACTTAAACCGCGAACTTCCACCAGAATTAGCTTTACATGAATTGTGACATTCGTGATTTAATCAGGTTAGTGATACCTTTAGAGATGGCTAAGTGTTCATTTTGTGTGATTCTTGTGTGCTATGTGTTATATATGTGTGCTAAGTGGTTTGAATAGGTGTATTGATTGTCATTTGAAGGTGAGATGTCATCTCATTTTGAGTTCCATTTGTGTTTGGTGATGAGTATTCCATTGTGTTCTCACGTATTGGTGATAATTGTGGAAAAGAATGACGTATTGCGCATTCATTGCTACGGTCTATAGTTGATGATTTTTGTAAGCGTTATTAGGAAATATATCATGTTGGAATAGTGAAGTGAGTGAATTTGGATATTTTTATTAGTCTTTCGTAAATATAAAAAGTGAATTGTGAAATTGAAAAGTTTTATTTTTAGAAGTTTAGTAAGTAGCGTGTATGTTAAAACAGGTTTACCCCAATTTTTTAACCTTAGTGTTTTTATGGAAAACTTTAAGGTATGAAGATAATTAGTTAATTAATAATAAATTAATAATATATATCTATCTTTATATGTATTTATGTATAATTTGTATATAGGAGGGGGAGAACGGAATTTGGTATAGGAAATGAACAAAATTATTAATTTAATTAATTAGGGAGGTGTTGGTTTCGTTTTTAAAGAAAGAAAAAAAGGAAACAAATCTGATTACAATTAAGATTCTAGGTAGTATAAATATAAGATCAATAAATCCCTAAAGCACTTTTCTCTCCTCTTTTTTGTTGTTTGGCCAAAAACCCTCAAGAAGAAGAATTTTTTTTTATCAAGATTCAAGGTGTGATTCAAGTGTGATCAAATAAAGGTTTAGGTATGTTTCAATTAAACTTTTGTTTAATCTTTTTAAAATCATGTAACAAATAATGTGATGGATCTAGGGTTTACATAAAATACATATTATATATGAACTTTAATGATGGTATAATGATTAGGGTTAGTTTAGGGTTATGATCATGCATGTTGCATGTTAGGGTTTGCATTAGATCATGATTTAGAGTTGAGCATAATTTAGGTCTGTGTTCAACTGATGATATCTTGATGACAGAAACGTGTTTTGATATGATTCAAAAGCCTAAATTGTAGTTCAAAGAGTCTATTTTTTAAAAGTCCAGCCTTGAATGATTTTGAGTTCTCTAAGTTGGTCAAATGTTGGTGACAAGAAAAGTTATCAAAACAGTAAATACGGGTCAGAATTAGGTCATGTTTAGGAGGGTAAAACCCTAACTTAAAAGTGGAATTAAAGTTAGCCATTCTACAGTGGTTAAGTTCAATATGTATATAAAGAAACATTAGAAGGATAGCTTTTGATTGTATGTCTAAGTATGGTAATTAGGGTCATACATTTTAGTGTGCAATCAAATCCGAATTTGGGACGTTTTGAAGTTGGATTTTATTTGGGATAGTTGCACATGTAATGGGAACTTGGGAATCTCAAGGTAGTTAGTAAACTCATAATTAAACTTAGGTGTTTTTTTGGTATAACTTGATGAAGGTTCAGAGGGAAGTAAGGTGTTATGTTAGTTAAGATACACTAAATTCTGATTTTTGAATAATTTGTAGTTAACTAGTGTATATGTTAATGAGGTGGTTAAGGTTGGGCATGGTGTCGGGGTGACCCATGATGGTTAATCAAACCCTTAGACATCCATCATATGTATGTTACATAGGACTAGGATTGTTTAGCTGGTCCTCGTGTAACCTTGTTTATTATTTTGTATAGTTGCGTGATAGAATTGGAAACATAAACAGTGCGTTCTTGAGCATTAGGTGAGTTACATAGTCCACTTTTTGCATAGTTTTTAAACTTGGATGAATGATGCAAGTGTTGAAATGAGTTTTAAATTGCTGTGATTATGTGTTAGTGTAAATGCATGGACTATTATGTGACTGATATGCGTTATGTGCTACATGTTATGTGATATGATAATGATGTATTGTTGCCTAGTCAGGAGGGTTACTTGCGGGTATCCATGGCCTGAGCTAGAGGGAAAAGGATTTGGTATGATCCAAGAGCGATTGAGGTCGTCTGCTTGGTGTTTGAATGATTGATTGGATTGAATTGCATGTTAGCTTGTATGTTAGTTAGCATAATTGTCATGCGAAAGTATTGTTTTATAATCACAGTAATTCGGTTAATGATTTTGGTAATGGATTGAATATGTGTGTCTGAAAACCTATGTTTCTCACCAACCATTGTGTTGACGTATAAGCATCATTTTCAGGTATTCAGCAGGATGAGATTAAGGTTAAGAAAAGTGGCTAGATGGACCGTAGGCAGCTGGCGAAGTTTATTTATCTAGATTTTGTTATTTGTTTTTGATGATGAATGTTAAATGTTTTGTTTTTTAGGATGTATGAATATTTGCATGTCATGACATTGACGTGAACTGCTTTTATTTCAATGGTAGTGCGCCTTTGGATTTTGTTGATATTGTTTGCGTTTTTCATGTCACTACGTGTCTTTACCTTGTATTTTTTATGCATGTGTTGGTTCTCTATATAGACGTCAATGTGTTGTGATGATTTCCTTTCTCGTCGCGCCTCATGTTTTCGCCTTGGCGGGTGTGACAGATTGGTATCAGAGCTAGGGTTATCAGGAGTTTGGGGTTAGCCTAGACTATAACCGAGGGTTCCTTCATGTAGATGCATTTAGGGATTAAGAACTTGTTTGATGCTATAACTGCTATGCTTCCCCTTTATTTTTGCATAGCTTATATATCTCGTATTTTGCTAAGTTGTCATTTTATTTATTTGCGTTACCATTATCTGATATGATATGTATTACTTTCTTAGTATTTTAGCTATGTTTTCCCCCACCGTAAGAGTGCTCGTTGGGAACCGGTTTTCCAATGGACTTAAGCGTTATAAGGAGCCTCTTGTGGAACCGAAAGAGAGAGGATAGTTGATCGTTTGTCTGATGCTCGTAATAGGGTTGGACCCGCAGAGTCGGGTGATTCTTGTGGAGGCAAAGTCAAACCCAAGCAAGGCCCAGCATAAGTTTATCCCGTCCTTTACCTCGTCATGTGTTTGATTATTTTTTGGAAAGTTCGTATTTTAGGAAATGTTGCGAGACTTTTGTTCCTTTATGTCGTTTTGATTTTATTTTGATATAAGTAAGTAGTTATTTGATGGAGCATCCTATATGTATTAAGTTGGAGTGGTTTAAGATGTGCAATGTGGTATATGTGTTTATATGTGAATTATGATTGAAATGGGTAATCTTGGAAGTAAGTACACGTGTGAAAGGAGGCACTTATAATTATGGTGGCCAACATAATTATAAAGGCATCACACACGTAGACTTGTGACCCATGATGGCATTATTTGCGTGTGGTTGTAAGGTGGTAGTGAATATGTTATTTTTGATATGTGTATCTTGATAGATGGAGGGTGGTATGGGTAGAGTACTTATTCGCTTACCCTTATGGAAGAGATATTAAATTGAGTTGTATAGATAGTAAGTTTCTCTTCTATCTAGTATTTGCGGATACCTAGTAATATTTTTTTACTTTGTTTGTCGTTGCTAGATTGTTTGGTCGGATCCTGCTCTTTCGGATTTAGGCTGCGTTTAGTTAGTTCTTTCTTTGCTTGATTAATCGTATGAGTATCAAAGGTTTCTTTTAGCACTAATGTTCCTAACATATTATTGTGGTATCATTACTCTTGGTTGTATATCCCTTGGTTTTTGTAACTCGTTGGCGACGTGTTAGTATCGATGCTTTTAGGTTTGCTCTGTTGATCGTTATTTTGGATAAGACCTTACGTTTTCTTTTGAGTATGTAACGTCTTGCATGAGTTTTCTTGTACGAGTTCGTTTGATTTTATTTTGAGTGTATGGTTCCTGGTATTTTCTTTTGTTTTCAAACAATAGAATTGTGTTAGAGTCTGTACGGTGTTTTACGATCCCTTTTGGTATTATGGTGTCCTTTGTTTGAGTAACATATTTTATAATTGATGTCTAATTATAAAAGCCCTTTTGAAGTATTGTGTTAGTGGTTGGGAAAAACTATGTTTAAAATGATCTTTGTAAATAGAATATGTTTAAATGGCCTATGCAAATAGGATATAAAAATTGTTGAGTGGTTAAATAAATTTTATTTTATTATAAAAAGTAGGTTTAAAGAGATTCATAGTGGTAAGGTACGATACACCATTAGATAACCATCTCTAGATTTTTATGACAACCAGAATGAATTTTATAAAGATTACATTTAAGACAATTTTATTTATTATTTAAAATGATTTTTATACTTAAAGTGACTTTCTTTATTTTAAATTGTTTTTTATAAATACATTATTTAATTTGGTCTTTCGAGTAAAGTCGATAATTGGTGTAAGAATTTCCGTCTTTCGTATTGATTTTTTTATGTGTTCTTTTGTCGTGGTACGCCTGTTGATTTTTTTTCGTTCGTGTGTTCACTCGGTGCATATATGTATCCTTTCTTTCAAATGATTCTTATGTCATTTGATTCACGTCTATTTGCATATGTGGAATCCCCTATATGCATTCGAGCCTTTAACTTGATATTCGTTTGTTATCCTATTCGATTGTTCATAACCCATTAGGTGTTCCTTGATATCTGTTGAGTCGTGAAAGCTTTGATGTGATTGTGAGAATGGACTGGTTGTCCAAGAGGAAGTTTGTGATAGTATGTCATGAGAAGGTGGTTAGGATACGTTGGTATTGATGAGATCTGCGGGTTCATGTGAACGGTACTCAAAGAGTCGTGAAAACACCTTAATGAAAAAAGGTAGATCGAACGGTAATTAGTGATTTTTCCGTCATCGAGATTTTATGGTGTTTCTGGAAGATTTGTCGATGACCACCACGACGACAAGTTAAGTTTCGCATAGATTTGGTTCATGGAGCGACGCCAGCCGCGAAGTCTCCATATCGTCTAGCACCCTCGGAAATGCAAGAATTGTCTGAACAACTTCAAGAGTTGCAAGACAATGGTTTCCTACGACCTAGTCATTTTCCGTGCGGAACACCTGTGTTATTCATGAAGAAAAAGGATGGTTCTTTTCGCATGTGTATTGATCATAGGGAGTAGAACAAATTAACTATTAAAACCTGTTATCCATCCCTCAGGATTGAGGACTTGTTTGATTAGTTAGAGGAGCGTGGGTCCTTTCTGTAAAGATAGATTTTCGTCAGGTTTTCATCAGTCTGAGTGCATTGAGGATGCATTCAAAGACCGCAGTACGAGAGTACAGAGACATTTTGAGTCTACGGTTATGCCTTTTGGGTTAACCAATGCACCAGCGGTTTTCATGGACTTAATGAACCGGGTTGCAAACCATACTTAGGTAGGTTTGTCATCGTATTCATTGATGACATTCTGGCCTACTCAAAGTCGAAGGAGGAACATGAAGTTCATTTGAAGTTAGTGTTGGAGTCACTGAGGAAGGAGAAGTTGTATGCTAAGTTTTCTAAGTGTGAGTTTTGGTTGGAAGAAGTGCATTTTCTTGGTCACGTGGTCAACCATAATGTATTCACGTGGACCCGAGTAAGAGTGAGGCAGTGAGGAATTGGATGATTATTCTTAGGATTGGCAGGTTACTACCGACGTTCGTCGTGAATTTTTTTAAAGATTGTTGAACCCCCTTACTTCCCTAACTGAGAGGAATCATAAGTATGAGTGGAGCATATAACAAGAAGAGGCTTTTCATACTTTGAAGAATGATTTGTGTGATACTCTGATAAAGCGAATGTAGTGGGTGATGCGTTAAGTAGAAAGGAGAGAGTGAAATCAAGATGAGTAAGAGGAATGATACTGGCAGCCCAAAGTGAGACGTTCAAGCAAAAGAACGTACTCACAGAAAGGCTACATGGTTTAGATCAACGGATGGAAAGAAAAGGAGACGAGAGTTTGTACTTTATGGATCGGATTTGGGTTCTATTGGTGGGAAGTGTAATGATGCGGCCCATGCATCAGGTACTTGGGTACATCCGGGTGCGATATGACGTACTACTAACCATTGGTGACATGTATTGGTAGCCTGTGTAGAAATGGGATATAGCTACAAATGTTAGCAATTGGCGGATTTGTTTAAAGAGGTGCACAGGCTGCAATGTCAAAAGACTTTTGCTTGCTGCAACAGCCTGGAGATACTTGAGTCGAGAATGAGAAAGAATCACCATGGATTTCTATTCACTAATTTTCCAAGGTCAACAAGTAGTGAGTATGATTTGATTTGGGTGATGGATCGTAGGATACTGACCAAGTTTGTTCATTTTTTAGCTATACAATAATGATTTTAAGATGTGAAGTTGGCAAGGTTTATATTAATGAGCATAATAGCAAGGGATGGATTCTGGTGATGATCATCAGATTGAGAAGGATGATTTACTCTCCTCGTGGTTTTGGCAGACACTGCAGAAAGTGTATGAGAGTACGCGATTGATTGAGTTACTTCTTAGCATCTCAATCGGATAGACAAGTGTTTGTATGATTCAGATTTTGGATGAAAGATAATAAGGACTATGTGTTATCGCGATTTTGGTGGTTGTTTTCATCGAGCTTCGGTGTGCTCTGTTGAAGCTTTTGTATCGGTAGAAGTGTTTATTGGGGGGGGGGGTCGCATGTGTTATGGGCAGAGTTTAGAGAGGGCAGTTTGATTGGACCCGAGTTAGTACTAGAAACGACTGATAAGGTAGTGTGGTAAAGGAAAAGCCCACTCCGAAAGCGGTCGATAGAGAGATCGTCAAAAGAGCTATATTGATTATAGGGTAAGACGTTTAGAGTTTAGGTGGGAGATCGTGTATTGTTAAAGGTTACGCTTTGGAAGGGCATAGTGCGTTTTGGAAAGAATGGTAAGTTAGCACCAAGATATGTAGGATCGTTTGAGATTCTTGAAAGGATTGGCCTTGTAGTCATAGGTTGAGGTTTACTGAGGGAGTTGATAGCGTGGAACCGATCCACCATCAAAACCCTTAAAGTCATACAAGAAATCCCTCTTGTGTGTCATATGATAAGACCCACCTAAATCCATTACCAACTCAGTCATCTCATCATTCCCGACTACCACCAAGACTTCTCTAAAGTAGGCGTTACCCTCGTCATCAGAAGAATCAGAAACCTGATCATGCTTAGCCTTCTTTACGAACCCACTTGACTTCTTCATTGGACAGTCTCTCTTCACATGATCCTCTGAATAAAATATGAAGCACTTGAGTTTACTAGTTCCACCCCTTGACTTAAACCGCGAACTTCCACCAGAATTAGCTTTACATGAATTGTGACATTCGTGATTTAATCAGGTTAGTGATACCTTTAGAGATGGCTAAGTGTTCATTTTGTGTGATTCTTGTGTGCTATGTGTTATATATGTGTGCTAAGTGGTTTGAATAGGTGTATGATATCATTTTGAGGTGAATGATCATCTCATTTTGAGTGCGTTTGTGTTTGGTGATGAGTATTCCATTTGTTCATGTATGGTGATAATGGAAAGGAATGACGTATTGCATGCAATGCTACGTCAATAGTTGGATGATTTTTTGTTAAGCGTTATTGGGAAATGTATCATGTTGGAAATAAGTGA
The DNA here is from genome assembly GCA_026074375.1 of Tanacetum coccineum. Lineage (NCBI taxonomy): Eukaryota > Viridiplantae > Streptophyta > Magnoliopsida > Asterales > Asteraceae > Tanacetum > Tanacetum coccineum. The sequence continues at coordinate 40,840 of BQNB010015328.1, read as the reverse complement.
AGTGAGTGAAATTTGGATATTTATAGTAGACTTTCTAAATATAGAAAGTGAAATGTGAAATGAAAAGTTATTTTTAGAAAGTTTAGTAAGTAGCGTTTATGTAAAAAGGTTTACCCAAATTAGCGTAAATTTTGTGGAATTTTAAGGTAATGTAAATTATAATGTAAATAATAATTTAAAAATAAATAAATAAATATATGTATGTATATATAAAATCGGCCTAAGAAAGAAAAAAAAGAAGAAAAGAAAAAGGATTTTGGGCCTTATCTAGAGGAGTTTTAGTAGGATTAGGATGCTAGTTAATTAGACAGGTTATCCCTTAGCCAATATATCAAAAACCACGACTCATTCAGCCCCAAAACCCTAGGGGTTCGTTTGGTAGGATGTAATGAAATATTAAATGAATGGATAAGCGACGTAATGGAAAAAAATAATGTAATGTAATAATTCATTACCGTTAGTAATAATGTTTGGTTGGTATGATAGAACGTAATGCAATCAGAAAAAAAGACTAAAATGTTCATAGTTAATAAAAAATGTATTTAATGTGGTTAGTTAATGGTGGACTTTTATGTAATTTTGATTACATTACGGACGTAATGAAAAAAAGGAGGGGCCCATATGGAATGAAAATAGTAGTTTTTGATGTAATGAGTCATTCATTGTAATGAATCATTACAATGTATAATTGTAAACAAACAAGATTTTTCCATTCAATCGTAATAATCGTTTCCATTCCAACTTTTATTACATCATACCAAACACTATGTAGGTGTCGACTTCTCCCTCCCTAATAACAAGGAACCAAGAATCTTGATCAAGAAGTAACCAAGAATCGGTGTTAGGATCAAGAAATTAAGAGGTAAGTATGTTTAACTTAGTTAGAATTATGCAATCATGTAACAAGACTTATGATGGATCTAGAGTTTACATAATATACTGATTATATATGAACTTTAATGATGGAATGATGATTAGGGTTAGTTAAGGGTTATGATCATGCATGTTGCATGTTAGGGTTTGCGTTAGATCTTGATTTAGGGTTTTACAGATTTAGGTCTGTGTTCAACTGATGATATCTAGATGTTAGAAACGTGTTTTGATATGATTCAAGAGCCTAAATTGTAGTTCAAAGAGTCTATTTTTCAAAAAGTCTGGCCTTGAATGATTTTGAGTTCTGGAAGTTGGTTAAATGTTGGTTACAAGAAAAGTTGTCAAAACAGTGAATACGGGTCAGAATTAGGTCATGTTTAGGAGGGTAAAACCCTAACTTAAAAGTGAAATTAGGATTAGCCAATCTACAGTGATTAGGTTCAATATGTATATAAAGAAACCTTAGAAGGATAGCTTCTGATTGTGTGTCTAAGTATGGTAATTAGGGCCATACATTTTAGTGTGCAATCAGATCCGAATTGGGACAGTTTTGAAGTTGGATTTTATTTGGGATAGTTGCACATGTAATGAGAACTTGAGAATCACAAGGTAGTTAGTAAACTCATAAATGAACTTAGGTGATTTTTGATATAAATTATAAAGGTCAGGAAGTAGGGTTTTTAAGTTAGTAAAGATACACTAAAATTCTGCATTTCTGAATAAATTGTAGTTAACTAGTGTAATGTGTTAATGAGGTGGTTAAGGTTGGGCATGGTGTCGGGGTGACCCATGATGGTTAATCAAACCCTTAGACATCCATCATATGTGTGTTACATGGACTAGAGCTTTTAGCTTGGTCGCATGTAACCGTGTTTATTTATTTGTATAGTTGCGTGATAGGAATTGGAAGCTGCGTTTTGAGCATTCAGGTGAGTTACATAGTCCCACTTTTTATTGCATTTTAAACTTGGGATGGAAATGATGCAAGTGTTGAAATGAGTTTTAAATTGCTGTGATTATGTGTTAGTGTAAATGCATGGACTATTATGTGACTGATATGCGTTATGTGCTACATGTTATGTGATGTGATATTGATGTGTGAACTAAGTCAGGAGGGTTACTTGCGGGTATCCATGGCCTGTTTAGTGGAAGGGATTGTTGCCTAGTCAGGAGGATTACTTGCGGGTATCTATGGCCTGAGCTAGAGGGAAAGGAATTGTTGCCTAGTCAGGAGGATTACTTGCGGGTATCCATGGCCTGAGCTAGAGGGAAAGGAATTGTTGCCTAGTTAGGAGGATTACTTGCAGGTATCCATGGCCTGAGCTAGAGGGAAAGTATGTTTCTCAACAACCATGTGTTGACAGCATAAGCAATCATTTTCAGTATTCAGCATGAAGATTAAAGGTTAGGAAAAGTGTGGCTAGATGCGGACCGTAGGCCCGATCTTGCGAAGTTTAGGTTATCAAGATTTCGTTATTTGTTATGGATGAGAATGTTAAATGTTTTGCTTTTTAGGATGTATGAATGTTTGCATGTCATGACATTGACGTGAATTGCTTTTATTTAAATGTCAGACGCCTATTGGATTTTGTTGATGTGTTTGGGGTATTTTCATGACACTGCGTGTCTATACTGTTATCCCAAAGATTCACAAGCTAACAAGAATGATCCGGAGGTCGGGGAGGATTAAACAAATAGAAAGCCATATTATTAGTGAGAGAAAAGGAAGATTTGTGTGTAGCCTAGAGAGAGAAACACACATACCATATTACAAAATTATGAATCCTCACCCCTCCATTGAATATGGAGGGGGATATATATAGCAGCGGACACGATCTACTTACTATACTTGAACATTTCTAGTCCCTGCGTGCCGTGCTAGAAACAAACTTCATAGTAGAGTAAATTCCGTATTATCCGACATATTTAAAGCTAACAATCTTCCCTAAAGGAAAAAAAAAAAATGTGGGCTACGGAAGTTACTTACAATGTTCCAATCAAGACAAATACAACAAAATAAAGTGACATCCAATGCGCTCAATGCTGAAAGATGACTCTTGTCTTCTAGTCTGATACTTTGTACTCCAGCTTGGATTCTTTCTTTGTCTTGACTTGTTCTGAACCATGTAGTAAACATGGAGTTGGATAAACTTCACCCAATTCATGCAGCATGTCTTTAAAAAGCTTGTCTCTAATATAACTTCCTTTATTGTCGAAGGTTCTGAAACACTTCCCCGCCAAACCAACATCCCGTATCTTTAGCATATTCTGAACGTTGATGTAGCTTGAACGGATCTTCTAACGATTGACATTTAAAGTGCACAGGGCGAATTTAAGTAAAGAAGACAGTCAACCACACCATCTAATAAATGCTTCTATACTGTATCGTGACTTCGATCCTTGGTGAATATCCTTTTGGGTGGAATCATGTCAAGAGATCAGCAACAGTTCTTTCTCACGCATGGCAGAATACTTCACAAGCAACTAATTGAAGTTAGTATAAACTTACTTCCCCCTGGAAGTTGATCCTGTATAGCATCAAAGGTTCAAAGTACACAGATTCCCCCATGCAGGTTTCGAACTCTCGGAAGCATCATTAGACGTGACGACCATATACACGAGAATACTTGTCTTAAGCAACAATCTTAAAGTTAGAAAGACAATTGAAGAACTTTGAAGATTCTGCTGATATTATGGATGTATCATGCGACGATAATTAAGATTCAAAGATGTCCCGGAGAGTTGCGCGATCATATCTCAACCTTTTACTCTATGGCAAACTTACCAACCTTGTATTCTGTCGGCTATTGCTGTGACCACTTGGTGAAGTAAACCCGATATACCAAATTTAAATGATTAGAATTCCCCCAAATTTTGTTACTTAAGCCTTGCACTGTTGTGATGAAGAACCGTGCAGAAGAAATGCCTCTAAGTACCCAATACACTCACAAGAGCCCAAAATATGTAACAACACCACTTGAGACTATCCAAATCGGCATCATTGCAATGAGACAAGAGCACTACAATGTAGACTCCTTTAAGTGATAGCTATAACCCCGTGATTACTACAATGTACTCCTTACACGGGTATGAACTAGATAATCCAAGACGTCAACCATATAACTGAATTACGTTCAATGCAAGTCGTCAAACGATAGATTGGTTATTTGAGAAAAGGGGAAAAAGTAGAAGGAAGTCCTCGATTATGAAATAAGTAGGATCCTACGTGAAACCCACTTCAAAGCTCCACAAATAATGGATACCAAAATCACAACGTTGGGCTCACACGACATTAAAATCCATAATACCATAGCCGTTATGTTCATTGTAGTGAATCTTATATCTGTATCTTTAGTTAGTGTTTAGTATCTGAGTTTTGTTTGTGTTTGTTTGAATCAATTGACATTCACGGGATTGTTACAATTCTATTATTCAAAACCTGATAAATGAATTAACGGGATTTTACAAAATCAATAGAATAGCCGTTGAGGTGTGGATTTTGATTTCGCGAAAAAAAACCTTCAGCGACGAAAAAAATTTCCAAAAAAAACTGAAAAAATCAATAAATCATAGACAAAATATGTTTTTGCCTTCGAAAAATCCTTAACCAGCAAGGGTGGTTACAGCGTGATCCGTCTCGTTTTTCTCTTCGATTTGAAGAGGGTCAGGGCCTAAAACGGACTTACCGGAACAAAATTTATGGCCTATTTACTTAAACCGTTTTTTCGTCACGCAAGATGAAAGAAAAAAAATTTCTTTGTTCGGTTCGATCAGCTCGTTCGAACCGATCTATCGAACGCATCGTTCGAACCTCTCGTTCGAACCTCTCGTTCGAACCGCTCGATCGAACCTCTCGTTCGAACCGCTCGTTCGATCAGCTCGTTCGAACTGCTCGTTCGAACCGCTCGTTCGATCCTTTCGTTCGAACCTCTCGTTCGAACCGCTCGTTCGATCCTCTCGTTCGAACCTCTCGATCGAATGGCTAGTTCGATCGTGCTTGTTCGATCGGCTGGTTCGGACCTTCGCTAGATCGATCACCTAGTTCGATCGTTGGCTAGTTCGATCCAAACAAAAACCGCTCGTTCGATGGTCGCTAGTTCGATGGTCTCTTGTTCGATGGTCCTTGTTCGATCCACAAGAAATGCCACTCGTTCGATCAAACAAAAATGAAACTCGTTCGATCAAACAAAAAAACCACTCGTTCGATCCAAAGAGGAAAGTAAACTTGTTCGATCCAAGTGACAAAGTCCCTCGTTCGGTCCACACTGAAATCCTCGATCGATTGAGTCACTAATAGCACAATCTTTTCGACCTCGCGTTTTTCTTAGCCACGCATAAAATAAGCACTACGCAAAGCTTATAAGCCAAGGAACAACGCCGAACCAATGAGCTCAAAAAAAAATGAAATCACAAACACAACACACTCGAATACAATACACCCCCGGTTAGCTCTTGATACCAATTGTTATCCCAAAGATTCACAAGCTAACAAGAATGATCCGGAGGTCGGGGAGGATTGAACAAATAGATAGAAAGCATTTATTGAGTGAGAAAAAGGGAAGCTGGAGTTGTTGAGTGTTCTAGAGAGAGAAACACACACACCTTATACAAAATTATGATCCCCTCACCCCTTCCATGAAGTATGGAGGGGATAATATATCACTGGAACACGAACTACTTACTATACTTGACATTATCTAGTCCCTGCGGTCCGGCTAGTAATAAACAAAGTAATTCCGTATTAGCCGACATATTTTAAGGCTAACATATACCTTGTATTTTATGCATGTTTTAGTTTCTCTATATAGACGCTAATGTGTTGTGATGATTCCCTCTCTCGTCGTGCCTCACATTTTTTCCTTGGCGGGGTGTGACAACTATGATCCCAGAATGTTGGAGACCAAATTGGTCCCCCCCTTGGCCTTGGTTGTAACCGAATACAGACACACATATACACTTGGGATACCATTTTGAAATTTGAAATCTCTAGACAAGTTTCTTATAAAAGAGCTAATGCTAGTCCTTCCATTCACTCTTATTTGAAGATTAAATTGGTACCCTTGGACCCTTTTCCCACCTTCGACCACACACACACATGCACACACATTGTGTGATTTTGAATCCTAACTTACAAGTTACACATCAAGCCTTTATATATCATTCATTCATTTAATTCTCATTTACTTCTCACACTAGAAAAATAAACACACACAATCTCTTTTTATTTTCTCTCATCGTTCGAACCACATACACACACAACTCTTAGTTTAATATTGATCAAACCCATTTTGAAGATAATTTTCGAGGATGATTCTTATTACATTCGGAAAAACGTTTGGGTTGTTCTTAGTATCTAATCATCTTCTCATCACCACTTATCTTGTAAGTCCATACTTCTTTTTCATAAATGAGTAAACTTTGCATTCGTAATGATCATCGAACAAGATGTACAAAGTGATCATTGTGAAAATCAATTATCTTAGTTTTTTTATAAAACACAAGTACTCAAAGTTAAATCTTTTTAATTTATAATTGGAAGAACATAAAAAAAGTAGTTGTACTTTTACGTTCAAAAGTTTGTTGCGATCATTTTGATTTATATATTGTTATTACTACGACTATATCATTTATTTGAGATTATCGTATATAGTGAATTTAAATATTGTTGGCGAAGGGATTAAGTTAGATATTGGTTTTGTTGGAAGCGTGAATTGAAAGTTCGATGATATTAGGTTTAGAATGGGGGGGATTTGTTGCAATATTTGTGGTGTTTGTTCGAAAATCCGATTCAGATAGACTTGTTGAGTCCATATGGTTTCAGAACCCATATGTTGTTCACACCATGGTCTTTTTAAAAACTTATTTGTCATGTTGGTAACTTAATAAAAATGTAGGATCATGATTAAGTTAGTTGTCGGATATTCTTTCAGATCAATAAAAGATGTACTGTTATAAAACGGATATTTTCACGAGTCGAGACGGATAAAAATGGAAAGTTGACATTTTTAGAAAGGTCATGTCGAAATTTTATAAACTTTATAAATGTGTCAAAAAATTTACTTTTATTATCAAACTAATGATAAAATGAAGAATAACATTAAGTGTCGAGTTTAGATCAATATTTACGGTTATTGAGTCAACTTTGATGTGTCAGGTTACTAAAAGACGAAATACACTAACAGACAAAATACACTAAAAGACGAAATGCACTAAAAGACAAAATACACTAAAAGACAAAAATACACTAAAAGACAAAATCTACTAAAAGACAAAATACACTAAAAGACAAAATCCACTAAAAAACGAAATACACTAAAAGACGAAATACACTAAAAGACGAAATACACTTAAAGACAAAATATTTTTGAAGATGTTTCAATGTGTCAAGACTTGTCAAAACTTATAACTTTCGAAAGTACGTTTTGAAAAGGATATGTCGTGCTACTCATGCTCGGATGATCAACTCCTGTGTTAAGCGTTATTCGTTGTACATCATTTTTAAACAACAACTATATGCTAGGTTGTCGCTAGGACCATGTGATTCGTCTTCACTTGATTGATTTCTTTTGATCCACAGCTCGCTTAAGGTGAGTTAATAGCCCCACATTTTACTCATTTTGAATAAATGTCTTATAACTTAGGGTGAGAAACATTGTTTGTTTTTAAAACCGGACACAAGTACTATACGTAAGATTTCCCTGTTTACGTGTTGCCTAAGTAGCGTTTAGACCACTATTGCCCGAATTATCATGAACCGTTAATTACCTTTAACCGGCTTCCTGGTTAAGTAAGCACGAGTGAATAAATAGATCTATTGGGACTAATTATCCCTATCCGGGTAAGAAGCACTTACTTGTTCGAGTTTGCCAAGATCAAACAGATATATGTCACGTCGAATCTAGTTAGGTGGTCTTTGGTCGGACACCTATAAGGGCAAGTAATTACTTGGCATGTTATATGTTACATTTCACTATTAGCTTCGGTGTCATGAGCTTAGTGCAACATAAATACCTCTTAATTGAATTGTTATCTGTTATAACTGTGCTTACATTTGAAATCTTGTGGTCCACTATACAACGTTTGAACTAAACTATGAATTCACCAACTTTATGGTTGACGTTTAAAGCATGTTTTATCTCAAGTAACTAGGCAGGATGTCGATGCTGATCTATGTGAAACTCTATTTTCCTGGACCGGATTTCAAGAACTTATCTATGATTTACCTATGTTTAAATACCATTGTTGAACTCATTTTAGCTTCCGCGTTTTAACTCTTGAAACAATTGATTTGATCGATGTAAAACCTTATTAATATTTTGAACTTATGCAACGGTGTTTATTTTTAAAATGTACCCTTAGAGGTTGTTCTTTATGCTTTGAAACTGTGATAATCATGAACGTAATGCCCCCAGACCCTTATTCAGACGGGACCTTATTTGGGGGTGTGACAATAACACTTGGTTTTAATTTAATTGAATTCTAATTATTCTCTATTGTTGACATCAATGTGTTGTGATGATGCCTATCGTGTTACGCCTCACGTTTCTGCCTTGGCGGGGTGTGACAGATTGGTATCAGAGCCATTAGTTATAGAGAAGTAGGTGGTTAGACCTAGACTATAACCTAGGAGTCCTTCATATAGTTGCATAATAGGATCCATGTGTTTAGCTATCTAGGAATTTTGTTATCTTGCTTTTCTCTAAGTTTTTTTGACCTACGGGTTACTCGATATCAGAAGATCCAGAAGAGGAGCCAATTGAGGAGGAGCCTCTCAAGGAACCGAAGTAGGAAGGGTAGTTAGAAGAGTCGGATCTCCTGTCGGATGCTTGTAGTAGTCCTGGACCCGCAGAGTCGGGTGACGCTTGCGAAAGGAAAATCAAACCCAAGCTTATTCTATCTTTTACCTCGAGACGTTGCTATCAATGATTTCTTTAAGATATTACGTAATTTTTGGTCACTTTGAGACCTTCATTTTATTTCTGTCATTTTCGATTTTATCTTTATATAAATAAATATTGCTTTGATAGAGCATCGTTTTGTGGAGTCGAGTAAGATGTGCAATGTATATATATGTGCGTTATCATTGGGATATGTAGTCTTGGAAGTAAGTACACATGTGAAAGGATGCAATTATAATTATGGGTGGCCAACATAATTATAAAGGCATCACACACGTAGACTAATGACCATGATTCAATGATCGGTGATGTGTATGTAATGTTGTTAAGTGTAAGAATGTTCCTGATATGTGCGTTCAAAGATAAGTTGTATAATAGGGATTCTTCTCTTAACTAATGTGCGCTTTTATTGGGTTTAGTTGCGTAGTCAGCAAGTTTTCTTTCTGCCTAACGATTACGAACATATTGGATACCTCCTGTTGCTACTATTATGATTATTGGGTTGTTTGTTTGCTCGATTATTCGTTCAGAATATCTAACTCTCAATTTAGCATTCCTTGTTTGTGCCATGTCTGTACGGATGTTCTATCGTACCCATTCGATGTCTTGAGATAGGTTGTTCGGGTCTACTACTTTTGGCTATTGGTACGCGTCATTGGTTCTTTACTGGCATTGATTACTCGTATGTATATGTGATTTTCTTTCGAGCGGTATTTGTTCGTAACAAGTTAGTACGTATATTTACTCCCTTCTTTATATATCCTTTAGTTTTTATAACATGTTTGCAACATGTTAGTATTGATGTTTCTCAGTGTTGTCCTTTTGATTGTTAGTACGGATGAGTCCTTATGTTCTTCATTTAGTTCATAATGTATTTGCATGAACTTCTCTGGTACATGTTCGTTTGAATTTTATTCTGACTATATGGTTCCTTGTACTCTCTTTCGCCTTCAAATCCTAAATTTGTGTCAAAGCCCTTACGGTATTTTCGTCCCTTTTTTATATTACGAAATCCCTTGTTTGAGCTTAACATTTTTTTATAATGATAATAAAGTTTGAAAATTCGTTTGGTATATATCTTTAAATGAGTTTATTATGATACCGCTTTAATATGACTATCGATTTATTTTTATGAAAACTACGTCTACAATGATTTTTATGAAAACAATGTGATATCGGTTGACTGTCAAAGCTATGTTTAAGATAATCTTTATGAATAAGATATGATACTATTTTTATATGATTGTTCTTGATATATTTTATTTTACTTTATTCCATAATGAAAGGTATGTTGAAAATGTGGGTAAGATGTGATACACCTTAAAATAACTGTCTTTGTACTTTATTTAAATCCATGTTTAAAAATGGGTTTTACAAAAGTTTTATTTAAAAGGATCCCTTTATTTAAAATGATTCTTTTTATATGTAATATGATTATACTATGTTGAAATATTTTTTATACAAACAATGTCTAGTTGGTCCTCTCGGGTAAAATTGATTATTGGTACAAAGATTTTATTTTTCTCGTTTATCGATCTCGATACGTATTGTTAATTCGATATGTGATTGTTTTGGTTTTTGTATGCTTTGTAGATTCTTTCGTTTGCGTTTCATGTCGGTACAAATGTTCTATCCTTTCCTTTTAAGGATTTTCATGACATTTAATTCGTATATATTTGCACCTGCGAAATCACTTATATGTTTCCTAGCCCTTGATTCGATATTCGTTTGCTACCCTATTTGATAACTCGTAACCCTTTGAATTCATTTGATATACGTTTTATTCGACCAAGTCACCCTCAATGAGGAGCGGCTGTGTTGTTCGTTAAGAAGAAGGACGGTTCATTTTGAATGTGCATAGATACCGCGATTTGAATAGATTGAACCATCAAGAACCATATCCTCCCTCAAGATCGACGACCTGTTTGATCAATTTCAAGATCGTTGTTACTATCTCTAAGATAGAATCACGATTCTGTGTTATCATCGAACTCAGATGCATGAAGAAGACTACACAAAAACTGCATTTAGAAACGCGGGGGTATGGACACTTTGAGTTTACGTTATGCCATTTTGGTTTCACCAATGCTCGCTAGCGGTTTTCATAGATAAATTATCCGTGTGTGCAAGCCGTTTCTCGACAAGTTCGTTCACGTGTTATAAGATGATATCTTACCTACTAAAGACAAAATATGATTACAGGTTATTTTGATATTAGATTTGGATCTGCTAAAGTAAATGCGGGGTCTGTTTGCAGGTTTTCTAAGTGTGATTTTTAGTTATAAGAAATACATTTTCTCAGGCATGTGGTTAATATCAATGGTATTCAGGTGGACCCAAGCAAGATCCAAGCAATGAAGAACTAGAAAGCTCCTAATACACTGTGAGAAATATGGTCATTTCTGGGATTGGCTGGTTACTATCGATGTTTTATCATGAATTTTTCAAAGATTGTTAAACCGCGTACTTCACTAATACAGAAGAATTAGAAGTACGAGTAATGAGCGGATCAAGAAGAGGCTTTTTTCAAACGTTGACAGATAATTTGTGTAATGCACCAATATTGTCGTTGCCTAATTGATCAGAAGACTTTGTAGTTTACTGTGATGCATCAAATTAAGGATTGGGATGTGTACTCATGCAAAAAGGCAAGGTGACTGCGTATGTGTCACGACAATTGAAGATTCATGAGAAGAACTATACCACCCACGATTTAGAGTTGGGTGTTGTGGTCTTTGTTTTTAAAACTTGGAGGCATTACTTCTACGGGACGAAAAGTGTCAACTATACAGATCATAAGAGTCTTTAGAATAGATTTGACAAGAAAGAGTTACATATGCACAAAAAAATATGGATTAAATTGTTCAGTGACTACGATTGTGAGATTTGCTATCATCATGTGAAGGAGAATGTAGTGGCCGATGCGTTGAATAGGAAGGAAAGAGTGAAACTGAGGCGAGTGCGAGCAATGTCTATGACTCTATTCAGTCTAACATTAAGGAAAAGTTGTTGGCTGCTCAGTATGAGGCGTCCAAGGAAGAGAACGCGCCAGCCGAAATGCCGTGTGGCTTGGATCAACAAATGGAGAAGAAGGAAGATGGAGGTTTATACTTCATGGATAGAATATGGGTTCCTTTGATACGTAATGTAAGGACCATAATTATGGATGAGGCGCATGCTACGAGGTACTCTATTCATCCGGGAGCGGATAAGATGTATTATGATTCGCGAGACATGTATTGGTGGTCAGGAAAGGTATGAAAGAAGGATAATAATAGCTACAATAAATGTTAGTAAGTGTTTTTGGGTGAGTGTTTTTGGACTACTTCGGACGATCGACCTTAGCTATGGACCACTTACAACTCTTACCCCCTAGGAAAACGAAACACATAACAGAATTTCTACCACCTTTCCTTCTAGAACAACAACTTAACACCTAACCTTAAACTCAACTTTTCCGCTGCCTAATGCCTAAACCCATACTTATGACAACTAACTAACTCCTATAACCAACATATCTTCTGCTAACCTACTAACCCAATAATTACTCCCCCAATAACAACCCCCACAAACGCCACTCATCCGTGCAACATATAACCTAACCGCTCCAAACACAACTAAAACCAGACCCTACAAACCCACATCCCATGCCACAAGAGCCCAAACAAATCCCCCTCCCCACCCGCAAATCACAATACAGCCTGATCATACACCTAAAAATAGCCCACAACAAACTCATCCTCGTTCAATCTCTCCCAAGTCCTACCCTCACAAAACCCATCAATCACAAAACCCCCAACGCTCCCAAAATCCCATCCATTCTCACAACACAATACCACAGAACCAACCCACTATCCAACCAACACCCCAAACGGCACCAACAAAATCTTCCAACCCAACCAAAGCATCCAAAAAACCCCCAACACCCCCTCCCAACAAATCTCCACACAAACCAACATCACCACCCAACCACTCAACATCCCAAAAACCACAAAAACATCCGCACCCCGTCACCCCAACCCCACTACCCCCCCCTACCCCCCCAACTAAATCTCCCACCAACCCACCCCCACCTCCATCCCCATGCCCCCCAACAAAAAAAACAACCACACCCAAACAACTCCACACCCACCCCCAAAAAATTCTTCATCCATCCCTCCAATCCCCCTTGCCACCAGAATTCCCCTCCCCTCCTCAAGCCACAAACACGAGAAGCTCTCCAACTCTCATCCCCCATCCAACCACTCCCAAACGTCACTCCCCATATCTACCACCTGAAAATAATGCACAATCCTGCCCCGAACCATCTTATTTCCCAGTTCTTTCACCCCACCCCCCACACTCCAACCACGCCCCACCCACCCCAATGACCCCCCACCCGTACGCTGATTTGTATTTGCCCCGCACCTCAACTTACCCACCTCGACCCTCAACACCCTTACATTCGATAAAAATTCACAACGATAAGACACACCCCTAATCGCTCATCTTCTGTTAGATAAATAACGTAAACAACTAAAACACAAAACTCCATGAGTATTGGAACACACCTGAACCCTCCATTAAATAGATAGTTGGGTGAGTATATTTTGTAGTAAGATGATTTGCGAACTGCTTCAATGGAGTAACAACCTGATTTGTCAGATGCTATAATTACCCAGAAGTTTCAATAAACGTACTATCAAATTTAACGAAAGATATCTATAAGAGTTTCCCTAAAAAAGAAAACTATATTACCCAAAAAAACCCAAATCAATATATAACAAACGACAAAAACCACAAACTCTCCTTAAACCACCCAACTAATATTTAAAACACCACCCCACACAACAAACCATCACAAACAACCCCCAAACACAAACCAACAACAACACAACAACATAACAAACCACCTACACAATCAACATCACAACATTGAAAACACGCGCACAGGCTTAACAACTCACCGACACCAGTACAAACAACAGAACAAAATCAATACGCTCCCCCACCTGAGTGACATTGGCGTCCCCCAACCTCCATTCGGCTCAACCTCCCCTCGCACGAACTAACCTCCCCCCCCCCCCCCCCCCTACTCCCACCCCCCCCCCCCCCCCCCCCGCTTACCCCCCCCTCCACCACACCCATACCCCCAACCAACCCACCCCACCCCCTCCTCTCTTAGAACACTCACTAGGCCAACCCTTGAATCACAAACAACACACCCAAAAGCCCCCCTCCTCCCACCCCCCACCCCACCCGACCCTCCTTCCCAAACTTCCGCTGTCTCTCCGCCTAATTAAGGCCATATACCTTCCCCCAACCAAAAAACACACCATAACCACCACCCCAGCCCACCCGGCCCCCAGTGACCACCCCACTCCCCTTAGCATTCTCCCCTATCTTATACCTCAAAATCCTAATTCTGCACATCAGCGACCAGCTAGAACCAAAAAATGATTCCTAAGTTTCATATTTCCAAACCTTCCATCCAGCCAACAACTCAACAATCAACAGCCCACTAATATCAGTAAGGAGGAGCTTTGTCTGCTCTCAACTATGCTACCAAAAAAACTAAATTAACCTACTTTTCACATCCATCAAACCATCACACCCCCACCCCGCCCCCCCACACCTGCTTCCTTCTTCCCCTCTCTCCTCACTCACCCTTACTCGATTCCCACCCCGCCATCCCCTCCCCAATCGACCCTTCACGAAAATCACCTCCAAACCACCCCCGACCCCACCGACCCCAACCCCAAGACCATTCCTAATAATAATAAAAATCCTTCCCCAAAACCAACCACGACCTAAGGCCTTTAATGACAAGGTATTGCCTAGAACCGCGATTAAAATCATCGTCCAAATCGATCAAAATATCACCACAGGAACTCCATGCTCCTCCACAATCTCATCTAATATAGTGAGGTTTTCGACAAACGCTCACCTTACTATAGTCTTCACTTATAGCCAAAAAAATCAGCTGACTTGGTTTATCTGTCAACTATAACGCTAAATCGGTAGTCGTTGCCCACAGACACTCGACCTTGACAATTTAAGTGATGAAATCTATATTGATTTTTGTCCCATTTTCCACCTCAGGTAATCTCTGGCTGCTAAAGCAAACCTGATTGTCTCTAATGTTCAGCCTTTCTTTCGAGTAAGACCAAACACTAAATACCTACTTAATAACATAAGTTATCTATCTCCTTCTTCACATACCTGACCACCAATACATGTCTCCGAATCATAATATCATTCTTATCACGCACACCCGATGAATGAGTAACCTCGTAGCATGCGCCTCATCCAAAGTTAATGTCCCTTACCATTACGGTATCAAAGGAACCCCATATTCTATACCATAAGTAATAAACCACATCACCTTTTCTTCTCCATTTGTTGCTCCAAGCCACACGGCATTTCTGGCTGGCGCGTTCTCTTCCTTGGACACTCATACAGATCAGACAACCAACAGCTTTACCTTAAATGATTAGACTGAATAGAAGTCAAGACATTGCTCGCACCCGCCTCATTATCACTCTTATCCTTCCTATTCAACGCATCGCCACTACATTCTCCTCTCACATGAGATAGCAAATCACCAATCCGAAAGTCGCTTGAACAATTTAATCCAATATTTATTTGTGCATATGTAACTCTATTGTCCATGTCAAATCAATTCTAAAGACTCTTATGATCGTATAGTTGACAGATTTCGTCCCGTAGAAGTAATGCCTCCAAGTTTTAAAAACAAAGACCACAACACCCAACTCTAAATCGTGGGTGGTATAGTTCTTCTCATGAATCTTCAATTGTCGTGACACATACGCAGTCACCTTGCCTTTTTGCATGAGTACACATCCCAATCCTTAATTTGATGCATCACAGTAAACTACAAAGTCTTCTGATCAATTAGGCAACGACAATATTGGTGCATTACACAAATTATCTGTCAACGTTTGAAAAGCCTCTTCTTGATCCGCTCATTACTCGTACTTCTAATTCTTCTTTATTAGTGAAGGTACGCGGTTAACAATCATTATGAAAATTCATGGATAAAACATCGATAGAAACCAGCAATCCCCCAGAAATGACCATATTTTCTCACAGTTATTAGGAGCTTTCCTAGTTTCTTCATTGCTTTTAACCTTGCTATGGGTCCACCTGAATACCATTGATATTAACCACATGCCTGAGAAAATGTATTTCTTATAACTAAAAATCACACTTAGAAAACTTGGCAAACAGCCTCTCCTTCTTTAGCAGCTCCAAAACTAATCTCAAATGAACCTCGTGATCCTCCTTAGACTTCAAGTAGGTCAAGATATCATCTATAAACACGATGACGAACTTGTCTAGATACGGCTTGCACACCCGGTTAATTAAATCTATGAAAACCGCTAGTGCATTTTATAACTTCCCAAACGCATAACCGAATACTCAAAGTGGCCATACCGCGTTCCTAAATGCAGTTTTTGGAAAGTCATCTTGCATGCAACTCTTAGATATTATAACCATGAGTCGAAGATCTATCTTAGAAATAACACGAACCTTGAAATTGATCTAAACAAGTCCGTCGATCTTTGAGGAGAGATAATCGGTTCTATGGAATTATACCATAATCAACTCTCGGTAATTCAATTGCACATACAAAATGAAACCTCCTTCTTCTTAATGAACAAAAACACCACGGGTGCACCACTGCGAATGAGTAGACTTGATCAATAAAATGTATATAGAACGAATTCAGAAGGGTTTTACGAGCTATACAAATAGGTACCAATCGAATATCGAATCAAAGCAAAGAAACATTAAGGGATTTCGCACGTGCAAATAGATTACAATTTAAAATGTCAGTATAATCCTTAAAGAAAGGGGTATAAAAAATTGTATATGCACCGAATTAGAAACGCAAATAAAGATCAACAAAGCGTACAACAAAAAAAAGTCACATATCGAACGAAATTAACAATCACGTATCTAGGAATCGCATAAAACGCGGAAGATTAAAATCTTTAACCCTAATAAACAGTTTTAACAGACCCGAGAGGACCAACTAGACTTATTTGTATAAAAATAATTTCAACATTATTATAGATCATATTACATATATAAAAATATCATTTTAAATGAAAGGATCATTTTAAATAAAACTCTCGTAAAACCCATTTTTAAACATGGATTTCATAAAAAAATCTAGTTATTTAAAGGTGTATAACATCTATACCACATATACATAATTTTTAAACATACCATTCATATAAATAAAATCAAGAATAAAATTTATCAAGAAAAATAATATAAAAATAGTATCGTATCTTATTCATAAAGATTATCTTAAATATAGCTTTGACAGTCAGTCGATACCACACTGTTTTCATAAAAATCATTGTAACGTCGAATACATAAAAGATAAACAGACCATCATATTAAAATGCGTTAATCATAATAACTCGATTTAAAGATATATACCAAACGAATTTTCAAACTTTATTATCATTATAAAAAAATGTTAAGCTCAAACAAGGGATTTCGTAATATAAAAAAGGATCGAAAATACCGTAAGGGCTTTGACACAAATTTAGGATTTGAAGGCGAAAGAGAGTACAAGGAACCATATAGTCAGAATAAAATTCAAACGAACATGTACCAGAGAAGTTCATGCAAATACATTATGAACTAAATGAAGAACATAAGGACTCATCCGTACTAACAATCAAAAGGACAACACTGAGAAACATCAATACTAACATGTTGCAAACATGTTATAAAAACTAAAGGATATATAAAGAAGGGAGTAAATATACGTACTAACTTGTTACGAACAAATACCGCTCGAAAGAAAATCACATATACATACGAGTAATCAATGCCAGTAAAGAACCAATGACGCGTACCAATAGCCAAAAGTAGTAGACCCGAACAACCTATCTCAAGACATCGAATGGGAACGATGGAACATCCGTACAGACATGGTATGAACAAGGAATGCTAAAATGAGGGTTAGATATCCTGAACGACACAACCAAATAATCATAATAGTAACTTAAGAGGTATCCCAATATATTCAAGAAAATGTTAGGCAGAAAGGAACGTGCTGAACACCGCAACTGAGTCCTAATAATAACTCAAATTATTAATAGAAGAATCCCCAATACTATACAACTATCATGACTGCACATATCAAACATCTTACTCTACAACATTACAGACAATCACGATCAATGAAATCATGTCATAAAGTCTACGTGTTGATGCCTTATAATATGTATTGCTACCGCATAAATATTAATTGCATCCTTACACACTGTACTTACTTCAAGACTATAACCATCTCAATGATAGACTCACATAGATATAACATATACCACATTGCACCATCATAAGGACTCCCACAAACGATGCTCCATCAAAGCAAATATTTCTTTATATAAAGAATAAAATCGAAAAAAGACAGAATAAAATGAATGTCTCAAAGTGACCAAAAATTAACGTAATATCTTAAAGTAAAACAGATAGCAACGTCTCGAGGTAAAAAGATTAGAAAAAGCTTGGGGTTTTGATTTTCCTTTCGCAAGTCGTCACCCTACTCTGCGGGTCCAGGACTACTACAAATCATCCGACAGGAGATCCGACTCTTCTAACTACCCTACCTACTCGTTTCCTTTGAAGTCTCCCCTCCTCAATTGGCTCCTCTTCTGGATCTTCTGATATCGAGTAACCCGTAGGTCAAAAAAACTTAGAGAAAAGCAAGATAACAAAATTCCTAGATAGCTAAACACATGGATCCTATTATGCAACTATATGAAGGACTCCTAGGTTATAGTCTAGGTCTAACCACCTACTTCTCTATAACTAATGGCTCTGATACCAATCTGTCACACCCCGCCAAGGCAGAAACGTGAGGCGTAACACGATAGGCATCATCACAACACATTGATGTCAACAATAGAGAATAACTAGAATTCAATTAAATTAAAACCAAGTGTTATTGTCACACCCCCAAATAGGGTCCCGTCCGAATAAGCATCTGGGGGCATGAAGTTCATGATTATCTCAGTTTCAAAGCATAAAGAACGACCTCTAAGGGTACGTTTTAAAAATAAACATCGTTGCATAAGTTCAAAATATTAATAAGGTTTTACATCGATCAAATCAATTGGTTCAAGAGTTAAAATGCGAAAGCTAAAATGAGTTCAACAACTGTATTTAAACATAGGTAAATCATAAATAAGTTCTTGAAATCCGGTCCAGGAAAATAGAGTTCACATAGATCAAGCAACGACATCCAGCCTAAGTACTTGAGAAAAACATGCTTAAAACGTCAACATAAAGTTGGTGAATTCATAGGTTTAGTTCAAACGTTGCTATAGTGGACCACAAGATTTCAAAATGTATGCAACAGTTATAACAGATACAACTTCACATTAAGAGGTATTTATGTTGCACTAAGCTCATGACACCGAAGCTAATAGTGAAATGTAACATATAACATGCCAAGTAATTACTTGCCCTTATAGGTGTCCGACCAAAGACCACCTAACTAGATTCGACGTGACATATATCTGTTTGTTCTTGGCAAACTCGAACAAGTAAGTGCTTCTTACCCGGATAGGGATAATTAGTCCCAATAGATCTATTTATTCACTCGTGCTTACTTAACCAGGAAGCCGGTTAAAGGTAATTAGCGGTTCATGATAATACTGGCAATAGTGGTCTAAACGCTACTTAGGCAACACGTAAACAGGGAAATCTCACGTATAGTACTTGTGTCCGGTTTTAAAAACAAGCAATGTTCTCACCCTAAGTTTATAAGAACATTTAATCAAAATGAGTAAAAGTGTGGGGGCTATTAACTCACCTAGAATCGAGCTGTGGATCAAAAGAAATCAAATACAAGTGAAGACGAATCACATGGTCCTAGCGACAACCTATCATATAGTTGTTGTTAAAAAAATGAAATGTACAACGAATAACGCCTTAAACACATGAGTTGATCATCCTGAGCATTAGTAAGCATCGACATATCCCTTTTCAAACGTACTTTCGAAAGTTTATAAGTTTTGACAAGTCCTTGACACATTGAAACATCTTCAAAAATATTTGCTTTAAGTGTGATTATTCTCTTTAGTGTAATTCGACTTTTATTGTAAACGTTTTTTAGTGGATTTTGTCTTTTAGTGTATTTTGTCTTTTAGTAGATTTTGTCTTTTAGTGTATTTTTGTCTTTTAGTGTATTTTGTCTTTTAGTGCATTTCGTCTTTTAGTGTATTTTGTCTGTTAGTGTATTTCGTCTTTTAGTAACCTGACACATCAAAGTTGACTCAATAACCGAAATATAGATCTAAACTCGACACTTAATTTAATTTCTACATTTTATCATTAAGTTTATAATAAAAAGTAAAATTTTTTGACACATTTATAAAGTTTATAAAATTTCGACATGACCTTTCTAAAAATGTCAACTTTCCATTTTTATCCGACTCGACTCGTGAAAATATCCGTTTTATAAAAGTACATCTTTTATTGACCTGAAAGAATATCCGACAACTAACTTAATCATGATCCTACATTTTTATTAACTTACCAACATGACGAATAAGTTTTTAAAACACCATGTGTGAGACACATATGGTTCGAACCATATGGACTCTAAAAAGTCTATCCGATCGATTTTCGACAACACCACAAATATTGCAACAAATCCATTCTAAACCTAAACCTCATCGACTTTCAATTCACGCTTCCAACAAAACCAACATCTAACTTAATCCCTTCGCCAACAATATTTAAACTCGCTATATGCGATAATCTCAAATAAATGATATATCGTATAAAAATAACAATATATAAATCAAAATGATCGCAACAAACTTTTGAACGTAAAAGTACAACTACTTTTTATGTTCTTCCAATTATAAATAAAAAGATTAAACTTTGAGACTTGTAGTTTTATAAAAAAAATAGATAATGATTTTCACAATGATCCACTTTGTACATCTTGTTCGAATGATCATACGAATGCAAAAGTATAACTCATTTATGAAAAAGAAGAGATGACTTACAAGAAAGTGTGATGAGAAGATGATTAGAAACTAAGAACAACCCAAACGTTTTTCCCGAATGTAATAAGAATCAACCTCGAACAATATATCTTCAAATGGTTTGATCAAAGATTAAAACTAAGAGTTGTGTGTGTTTGGTGGTTCGAACAAGAGAGAAAATAAAAAGAGATTGTGTGTGTTTATTTTTCTAGTGTGAGAAGTAAATGAGAATTAAATGAATGAATGATATATAAAGGCTTGATGTGTAACTTGTAAGTTAGGATTCAAAATCACACAATGTGAGTGCATAGTTGTGTGTGTGGTCTACTTGGGAATAGGGCCAAGGTACCAATTTAATCTTCAAATAAGAGTGAATGGAAGGACTAGCATTAGCTCTTTTATAAGAAACTTGTCTAGAGATTTCAAATTTCAAAATGGTATCCCAAGTGTATATGTGTGTCTGTATTCGGTTATAACCAAGGCCAAGGGGGGGACCAATTTGGTCTCCAACATTCTGGGATCATAGTTGTCACACCCCGCCAAGGAAAAAATGTGAGGCACGACGAGAGAGGGAATCATCACAACACATTAGCGTCTATATAGAGAAACTAAAACATGCATAAAATACAAGGTATATGTTAGCCTTAAAATATGTCGGCTAATACGGAATTACATTAGTTTATACTAGCCGACACAGCAAGTTACATAGAAATGTCAAGTATAGTAAAGTAGATCGTGATCGAGTCCCAGTGCTATAATATATACCCTCCATACTTCCATGTAGGGGTGAAATGATTTCATAATTTTGGTAATAAGGTGTGGTGTGTTTCCCTCTCTATAACACACACATCATCCCTTTTCTCCTCACTAATAATATGGTCTTTCTATTTTGTTTAAACAATCCTCCCCAGACCTCCGCATCAACTTGTTAGCCTTGTAATCCTTTGGGAAATACAATTGGTAACAAGAGCCTAACCGGGGTGTATTGTTATTCGAGTGTGTTTTGTGTTTGTGATTTCATTTTTTTGAGTCTCTTGTTCGGCGTTGTTCCTTGGCTTATAAGCTTTGCGTAGTGCTTATTTTGTGCGTGGCTAAGAAAAACGCGAGGTCGAAAAGATTGTGCTATTAGTGACTCAATCGATCGAGGATTTCAGTGTGACCGAACGCGGGACTTGTCACTTGGATCGAACAAGTTTACTTAACCCTCTTTTGGATGCGAACGAGTGGGTTTATTTATGTATTGATCGAACGAGTTACATTTTTGTTTGATCGATACGAGTGTGCATTTCTTGTGGATCGAACAAGACCATCCGAACAAGATAACCATCGTACTAGCGACCATCGACGAGCGTTTTTGTTTGGATCGAACAGTCCAACGATCGAACTAGGTGATCGATCTAGCGAAGGTCCGAACCAGCCGATCGAACAAGCACGATCGAACTAGCCATTCGATCGAGAGGTTCGAACGAGAGGATCGAACGAGCGGTTCGAACGAGAGGTTCGAACGAAAGGATCGAACGAGCGGTTCGAACGAGCAGTTCGAACGAGCTGATCGAACGAGCGGTTCGAACGAGAGGTTCGATCGAGCGGATACGAACGAAGGTTTCGAACGAAGAGGGTTCGAAAACGAGCGGTTCGAACTGACTGATACGAACGACCAAGCTGATCGATACGAAAAAAATTTTTTCCCTAGCCAATCTTGCGTGAACGAAAACGGTTTCAGTAAAACGGCCAAAACTTATGATCCGTAAGTCCGTTTTAGGCCCGTGACCTCTCAAATCGAAAGAAAACAGAACGGATCACGCTGAAACACCCTATAGCTGGTTAAGGATTATTCGAAGGCCCAAAAACATCATTTTCTATGATTTTTATTGACTTTTTTTCTCAGTTTTTTTGGAATTTTTCCGTCGCCTAGACAGGTTTTTTTTTCCGAATCAAATCACTCACGGTTTTCTAATGAAGTTTGATAATCCCGATAATTCAGTTATCTGTTAGAATCATAGAATTGTAAACTCCCGTGAATGTCAATTGATTTTTCAACAACACAACAACAACGATACATAACACTACAAAATATCCGACTAAATTTCACTCAATGAAAACGGCATGGAATTTGATTTTTAATGTCAATGTCACGAAGTTTGATTTTGTATCCTTATTTGAGCTTTGAAGTGGGTTTCACGAAGGCATCTATTTATTTCATCATCGAGACTTCCTTCTACTTTCTACCCTTTTTCTTTAAATCCCCTCTATTGGTTGATGACTTGCTTGAACGTATACAGTTATGATTGAGACTTGGATTATCTAGTTATACCCGATGTAAGGAGTTACATTGTATACTCACATGATTAAAGCTTAGTCACTTGAAAGGAGTTACATTGTAGTGCTCAGTGTCAACATGCAGATGCCGATTTGAGATAGTCTCAAGAGGTTTGTACTTATTTTGGCCTCTTTAGTAGTGTATAGGGTACTTAGAGGCTCTTCTTCTGCACCGTTCTTCATCAACAACAGTGCAAGAGCTAATTAACAAATTTGTGGAATTCTACTACATTTTCAAATTTGGTATATTCCAGGATTACTTCACCAGAGTGGTCACAGCAATAGCCGACAGAATCCGAGGTTGGTAAGTTAGCCATAGAATTCATAAGGTTTGAGATATATCGTCACTCTCACTGGACATTTGAATCTACTCAAACGTCAATGATACTTCATAGTCTCAAGCAGTAATCTTTTCAAAGTTCTTCAATGTCTTTTCTTAACTTTTCAAGATTTTGCTTAAGACAAAAGAACTTCTCGTGTATATGGTCGTCCACGTCAATGATGCTTCCGAGAGTTCGAAACCATCATGGGGGAATACGTGTACTTTGATACTTTGATGTTATCAGGTCAACTTCCAGGGGGAAGTAGTTTATACTACTTCACTTAGTATGGTTGTGAATAATCAGCAATGCCGTGAGAGGAACTGTTTGCTGATCTCTGCATGAATTCCCCCACACTGATATTCACCAAGACCGAAATTCACTATACAGTATAAGAAGCATTATAAAGATGGTGTGTATACTGTTTCTTCACTAAATTCCGCTAGTGCACTTAAATGTGCAATGTTTAGAAGATCGATCAAGCTACATCAACGTTCAGAATATGCTCAGATACGATGTTTGTATGTGTTGGTGAAGCGATTCCATAAACTTCGCCAAAAAGGAGTCTATGAAAAAGCTTTTAAAGACATGCTGCATGAATTGGAGGGGAAGTAATCCAACTCATGTATACTACTATGGATCCAGGAACTAGGTCAAGAACAAAGAAGATCCAGCTGGAGTCCAAGTCAAGACTAAAGACAAGGACGTCAACTTCAGCATGGAAGCGCCTTGTATTTACACTTTGTATTTTGTTGTATTTGTACTATGATAGAACATTGTTAGTAATATTCCGTTGCCCACAATATTGGGGGAAGATTTTAAGCCTATAAAATATATCGCTAATACGGAATTACATTAGTTTATACTAGCAGGACACGCCATGACTAGAAATGACAAGTATAGTAGGTAATCGTGTCCAGTAGCTATATATATCCCCTCCAAACTTCCATGGAGGGGTAGGATTCATAATTTTGTAATAAGGTAGAAGGTTTTTTCACTCTCTAGAACACACACTCTCCCTTTTCACTCACTAATAATAATAGGCCTTTCTATTTTTTTAAAATCCGCCCTCGACCTCCGATCATTTCTTGTTACTTGTTGAATCTTTGGGATAACATTATAGACACGCAGTGGTCATGAAAATCCCCAAACAACATCAACAAAATCCAAAAGGCGTCTGACATTTAAATAAAAGCAATTCACGTCAATGTCATGACATGCAAACATTCATACATCCTAACAAAGCAAAACATTTAACATTCATCATCCAAAACAAATAACGAAATCTAGATAACTAAACTTCGCCAGCTGCCTCACATCCATCTAGCCACTTTTTTCCTACTTTAATCCTCATCAGGCTTGAATAACCTGAAAATGATGCTTATAACGTCAACACAATGGTACTTGAGAAACATAGGTATTCATACATACATATATCCAACCCATGTAACCAAAATCATTAACATAAAATACGGTGATTATAACACAATACTTTCGCATGACAATTATGCTAACTAACATACAAGCTAACATGCAATTCAATCCAAATCCACTTAACCAAACACCAAGCAGACGATCTCAATCGCTCTTGGATCAATCCAAATCTTTCTTCCCTCTAGCTCAGGCCATCTAGGCAACATCTCAATATCACATCACAAAACATGTAGCACATAACGTATATCCGACACATAATAGTCCATGCATTTACACTAACACATAATCACAGTAATTTAAAACTCATTTCAACACTTGCATCATTTCCATCCCAAGTTAAAAACGCAATAAAAAGTGGGACTATGTAACTCACCTGAATGCTCAAAACGCAGCTTCCAATTCCTATCACGCAACTATACAAATAAATAAACACGGTTACACGTGACCAAGCTAGAAGCTCTAGTCTATGTAACACACATATGATGGATGTATAAGGGTTTGCTTAACCACCATGGGTCACCCTGACACCATGCCCAACCTTAACCACCTCATTACATATTACACTAGTTAACTACAATTTATTTGGAAATGCAGAATTTTAGTGTATCTTTACTAACTTAAAAACCTTACTTGTTGACCTTCATAAATTATACCAAAAATCACCTAAGTTCATCTATGAGTTTACTAACTACCTTGTGATTCCCAAGCTCTCATTACATGTGCAACTATCCCAAATAAAATCCAACTTCAAAACTGTCCCAATTCGGATCTGATTGCACACTAAAATGTATGACCCTAAATACCATACTTAGACACACAATCAAAAGCTATCCTTCTAGGGTTTCTTTATATACATATTGAACCTAATCACTATAGATTGGTTCTCACTAATTCCACTTTTAAGTTAAGGTTTTACCCTCCTAAACATGACCGAATTCTGACCCGTAATCACTGTTTTGACCACTTTTCTTGTAACCAATATTTAACCAATTTACAGAACTCCAAATCATTCGAGGCTAGACTTTTTGAAAACTAGACTCTTTGAACTACAATTTAGGCACTTGAATCATATCAAAACAAGTTTCTAACATCTAGATATCATCAGTTTACACTACCCTAAATTTTGCTCAACTTCTAAATTCAATTTCAAAACGCAAGAACCCTAACACATGCAACATTGCATGATCATACCCTAAAAAACTAACCCTAATCATAATACCATCATTAAAGTTCATATATATCGTGTATATTATGAAACCCTAGATCCATTCACATTATTTGTTTACATGAATTTGAAAGATTAAACAAAAATTAAATTAAGATCATACCTAAACCTTTCATCTTAATAATAACTTGAATCACACTTTGAATCTTTATAAAGAATATTTTATTATTTTTCTTCATCTTTTTGGTGGTTTCGGCCGATACACAGGGAAGAGAAGAAAAATTGATTTAGGGTTTTTGGTTTTGTATTTATATCCTTACAAGTCCTAAATATAGTCCCAAACTTTAGTTCTTTATATTTATTTTCTTAAACCGGCCCGAAAAAACACCCTCTATAAATATACATTTTTTATTTATTTTAGTTAATTTTAATTAAATGATTATCTTCATTTACCCTAGTTTTTCATAAAACCTAAGCTAAATGGGTAAACCTTATTACACAAACGCAACTTATTCAACTTTCTAAAAAATAACTTTATATTCACATTTCACTTTTAATAATTTAGAAAGTTAGCTACAAACTTCGTATCTATATTTCAGCTCACTTCACTTATTTCCACCATTAGTACGTTTCCCAAAAACACTTTAACACCAAAACATCTAACTATCGACGTAGCATGGCATGCAAATACGCCATTCCTTTCTGATTAATCACTATATTGAGACAAATGGAATACTCCATCAACCAACACAAACGCACTAAAAATGAGATGATCACACACCTCCAAGATGACATAAACATCTATATAGCACACATATTAACACATAAACACACAAGAAAACACTACCCAACGAACTACTTATCCATATATCAAAAAGTGCACACCACCCAGATAACATTACAGCAGTATGCAGAAGATCCCCATCCATGAGGAAATCTCGTCCTGAGATTGTCAACTAGCAGGCTGCAACAACTCGTTCCAGCGAACTACTATTGGATACTAAATCCTCAACTGGTCTTGAGTTCCCAGGTAAACTCAGGACCAACTTTATGAATCCAGTCAACTTCAACAAGTGATATTCCATATGTTTTAACATCTTAATTTCTCATCCATAAACTCAACAGGTTTCTCGACAAAAATGAAGTTGTCTTTGTACGACCGTGATCTTCAACCAATGACACATGTAAATTAGCGGTCCGCCAAAAAAATAAAGAAAAAAATAAAAAAAAAATACCTTTCTTCAGTTTGACACATGAAAGGTGTCATGCACGCTATTCAACTCCTTAGGTAACCTCAACCTATAAGCTACGAGACCAATCCTTTCAAGGATCTCAAATGGTACCACATATCTTGGTGCTAACTTACCCTTCTTTCCAAAACGAACTACGCCCTTCCAAGGCGTCACCTTTAACAATACACAATCTCCCACCTCAAACTCTAACGGCTTACGCCTATAATCAGCATAGCTCTTTTGATGATCGCTCACCGTTTTGGGATTTTCCTTTACCAACACTACCTTATCAGTCGTTTCTTGTACTAACTCAAGTCCAGTCAAACTACTCTCTCCAATCTCTGCCCATAGAACAGGCGACCTACATTTCCTTTAATACAAAGCTTCAAACGGAGCACACTGAATGCTCAAATGATAACTACCACCAAAATTGATAACACATACCCTCATTATATCTTCCAAAGTCTGAATCATACGTTTACTTTGTCTATCTGCTTGAGGATGCTAAGCAGTACTCAAATCCAATCGCGTCTCTAACATTTTTTGCAGCGTCTGCCAAAACCACGAGGTAAATCATCCATCTCAATCTGAGTTGGTAGTCACTAAAATTCTATTCTTTGCTATTATCTCATCAATATAAATCCTTGTCAACTTCACATCTAGAAATCTTCTTGTATAGCTAGAAAATGAGTTAACTTGGTCAGTCTATCGACCATCACCCAAATCACATCATACTCACTACTTTGACCTTGAGAATTTAGTGATAAAATCCATGGTGATTCTATCTCATTTTCACTCAAGTATCTTAGGTTGTTGCAGCAAGCCAAAAGTCTTTGACATTGCAGCATCCACTTCTTAAACAATTCTGATCATTGCTAACATAGGTAGCAATATCCTTTTCTACATGTGGCTACCAATACATGTCTCCAAGGTTATAGTAGTCTTATCCATTCCCGGATGTACCAAATATCTTGATGCATGGGCTACATCCATTACACTTCCTACCAATAGAACCCAAATTCGATCCATAAAGTACTGATTCGTTAGAACTAACACAAGTAATAATAAAATATATAATATGATGGAAAATTACCAAATTACCCTTGAGGACAAAGGTAAAAAGGAAAATCTTCACAAATATATATAATATAATACTTATATTAACCGGGAAGTATGATTCCCGGGTCATTATTCCCCAACGATTTGTGAAATTGAAACCACGTTTGATGTTCGGACAATTATTTGAATTGGAAACAAAAATTGATTTGATTATCTACTTCTACAAATTAAAATAAGCAAATGATAACAATTAAACACGAAAGCAAATAACGGGAAATTAAACTTTAACTAAAAACGCAAAACGAGAACCCTAAACGGCAGCTAAAAACCTTAAATTTCCAAAATTAAACCTAAAATGAAAATTTCTTTTTAAATAGACTCTAATTGACTAAAAAGTAAGTTTAAAGAAAACTAGAACAAAAACGGAATTAAAATGAGCTTAAAAACACGAAAAATGTAAACGGGAACGAATCCCGTTATTTAAAAATTGAGATTTTGCAATTTTAACCCTACGAAATCAAAACTAATTTTCCTAGAAAAATTATGATAACGAAATTTTCTTTTTTTTTAAAAAAGATTTATATTTTTTTTGATTATTTTTCTATTTTTTAAAGTTTTTAATAAAAATAAATGTTTAAAAATACTAACTTATTTATAAAAATTCAAAAAAAAATACAGAAAATAGCTTGAACTAATACGGTCCTAGGAAAAATAAGCTTGGGGTCACAACTTAATGAATAAGCCACGAAATAAGCTTAAAACAGCTTATAAGCTAAAAGGGAGAAAACGTATATAAGAAATAGATTTTGCGAAGGTATAATGAAAAAGTCCCCAGGGCACGTTGGTAGTGGAGTGTGTGTTGTGTTGTTATGAAAGGGTAGAGGGTGTTGAGGTCGGGGGTTCGAGTCTTGCTCACCTCCCTGATTTCCACCTTCCCTTTTTTTTCATTTTGGAAAACTTATAAAAGCAAAGTTTTAGAAAAGCTGAAAATAAGCATTTTTAATAAAAGAAACTTTTTTGAAGCCTAAATAGTAGGGAGAAAATAGCTGAAAGACAGAAAAAATGTAAAACTTCTTTTTTTAGCTTTTATATAGAACTTAAGAACTTGAAATCATGAAATAAGCTAACCTAAGACTTAATAAGCTACTCTTACACTAATCCTAACCTAATAAGCTAACCTAACTCGGAAACAAGCATATAATCAAAAACAATAAGCTAAAAATCACAATAAGCTCTTATGAAAACTTAAAACCAAACACTTCCTAAGGCTACTTAGAGCTTAAAATTAGGCTAGCAAATGAGCTTTTTAAGTAGTAAAACTTGCTTTTTCAGATAGCTTAACTCAAAGACTATATGAAAATGTTTTTTGAAAAGACTTTGGAAAACTTTAGCTTATTGAAAAAGCTTAACAATTCAGACAGTTTACTCAGCTTTTGCTGAGTTTGGTTTTGGAAAATGAAAAGACAAAATGCTTATTTAAAAGCTAAAAACAGATGACAAGCTAGCTAGATTTTGAAAACTAAATCTAAACTAATGAAATATGACCTATAAGTTACTTATAATTTGAAAATCAAAAGCTAAATGCTATTTTAACCCACTGAAAATGAAGCTAGAAATTGTACTTATGCATTTTTATCTATCTAATGCAGTTGACATTAAAATGATATAAACTTTAAACCTATAAAGCAGGACTTTATGCAGATTACTTTAACTACTATTTAAAATCCAATCTAAATGTTAAAATAAGTAAATGCAAAAGTAGATCTGAACAAAACTCATTATGCAAGAAGAAATTGAATATTTGAACCTAAGAATAAAACCAACTTATGTAAAACTTAATTTACCTTAATCTACTTTGAAACTAGCTTAAACAAACTTAATAGGAGTTAAAACCAAAAAATCTAAAAACAAAGGGCCTCTAGCATAGTACAAATAATGGTTAGTACTGTGAGTCCAAACCACACCGTTAATTTTATTGAAAATCACATTTAAGCCGTACGAGATGTAAATCTAGTGGTTTAAAACTTGTGTATACCAGATAATGAAAGATTTATAAACAACCTAATAAGATAAAACTATAAGCAAATAAGCCAGAAAACAATAAGTATAACTATGCTATATTTTTTTGATTTTTATGCATTTTTAGGACAATATATGAAAAAACTAAGATCTATGCTATAAAAACTAAAAACAGATAGTCAAACAAGATTAATAAGCATAATGAAACAAAATTAAGCACAAATAAGCTAGAGTTAAGCAGTAAATAAGCAAATGCACCTTATTAAACTAAGATACTTGAATGTAAAAGAAAACTTACAGAAACCTTAGCTAAACAAAGGCAATAAGCTCAAGGAGCTATTTCTACAGCTCTAGCTTATCAAATGATAAGCTAGTAAAGTCCCATAAGCTCTTCCATTGTAAGCTTATCATCCAAAAGCTCAAATTCCATTTAGCAAGGGTATTTGACTGATTTTAAGAGTTTAAATAGATTAGATGCTTATTATGAGCTCAATTTGAGCTTAGAGACTCAAAGAGCTTGTATGAGCTTATTAGGAGCTTTTGGAATAGTGACTGAAAACATTTGAAAATGATAAGAGCTTATGATAGATTGAATAAAAGAACACTAGATTTCATTAACTTGAAAATTGATTACAATCTTTTGAAAATGAATTACAATAACTGAATTTGAAAATTACAAAAGCTAAAGTTTAAAAGCTAAAAAAATACATAAGCTAAATTTTTAAAAGCTAAAAAAAACTAGATATCCCGTGTGTGTGTGAATGTGAGGGCTATTTATAGCCTGAGAATGAAGGTTCTAGGCCTCTTGCCCTGCTCTCCTTGTCTTGATCTTATCCCTTGAATAAATTCCAATCATTGAGTCATAATTTGAGCCGTTGGATCACTTTGGTGAGCACACGGATTGCCAACGTGGCATTCCGTGTGTCAGAGCCATTGTGCTTCTTTTTCAAGCCTTTTAGTGCAAATTTCCTTTTCCCCGTGTGTTTTCTTCATTCCAATGTGTCATTCCTTTGTGTGGGTTTTAACCAATGAGAGCGCTTGGTGATGTTAAACTCTGCCAAGGTGTCCTTTTTCACTTGAATTGCGTAGCCATGTCACCAATTTGGATTTACCCCTTGATTTGAGCTTGAGGTAAAACGGGGAAGATGATGAACAGTTAAAACTGTTTTTCCTGCATTTTACCTTTTATAAAAGGAGGGTGTGTTTGACTTTTCTTTAACCCGAGGTAAAATGGTTTGACTTGGGCTTATACAAAAGGTTTTGGGCAGGGTATTTGGGAGTTGGGCTTAGGCTTGGTTTTATAACAAGGTAACGGGTGTACAGTGGATTTATGTAAGAGTTAACGGGTGTTAACTCTTTATAAATTAAAGAGTTAACACTGTTAGGGTTTAGGGGACTATTTTTGCAATTTGGTTTTCTTTGAGGGACTGATTTGGGAATTTTTAGGTTTTGTCATTTAGTGAGTTGACTTTGGTTGACTAAGGGTTGACTAGAGTTGACTATTGATGATCTTGATAACATTCTCCCGGCTCTTGTACTCTCTTTCCTTTCCCGTGTCCATGTTTGTCCGGCTTTGACCGTTTTCTTGTGATTTTTGCTATATCCATACCTACACAATCATAAAAACAAAACAAGCAATATACAAGCATTTTAAGCATAATTTTGTCTTTTTAGGGCCAATTTTGATATAAAACGCATATGTGTTTTCACACATATCAAGTACAAACTCTCGTCTCCTTTTCTTTCCATTTGTTGATCTAAACCATGTAGCCTTTCTGCGAGTACGTTCTCTTGCTTGAACGCCTCACTTTAGGCTGCCAGTATCATTCCTCTTACTCGTCTTGATTCTCCTTTCTACTCAACGCATCACCACTACACTCGCTTTACCAAAGTATCACATAAATCATTCTTCAAAGTCTGAAAAGCCTCTTCTTGTTCTACGCTCCACTCATACTTCTGATTCCTCTCAGTTAGGGAAGTAAGGGAGTTCAACAATCTAAAAAAAATTCGCGATGAACGTCGGTAGTAACCTGCCAATCCTAAGAATAATCATCCAATTCCTCACTGCCTCACTCTTACTCGGGTCCACGTGATTACGTTATGGTTGACCACGTGACCGAGAAAATGCACTTCTTCCAACCAAAACTCACACTTAGAAAACTTAGCATACAGCTTCTCCTTCCTCCGTGACTCCAACACTAACTTCAAATGAACTTCATGTTCCTCCTTCGACTTTGAGTAGGCCAGAATGTCATCAATGAATACGATGACAACCGCTGGTGCATTGGTTAACCCAAAGGCATAACCGTAGACTCAAAATGTTCGTATCTCGTTCGAAATGCGGTCTTTGGAATGGCATCCTCATGCACTCGTAGCTGATGATAACCTGACCGAAAATCTATCTTTAAGAAAGGACACGCTCCTCGTAACTGATCAAACAAGTCCTCAATCCTAGGGAGTGGATAACGGTTTTTAACAGTTAATTTGTTCAACTCCCTATAGTCGATACACATACGAAAAGATCCATCTTTCTTCTTTACGAATAACACCGGTACTCCCCACGGAAAATGACTAGGTCATATGAAACCCTTGTCTTCCAACTCTTGAAGTTGTTCAGACAATTCTTGCATTTCCGAGGGTGCTAGACGATATGGAGACTTCGCGACCGGCGTCGCTCCATGAACCAAATCTATGCGGAACTCAACTTGTCGTCGTGGTGGTCATCGACAAATCTTCCGGAAACACATCAGTAAAATCGCGCACCACGGGTACATCACTTATCCTAGGTTCATCTACCTTAGCGTTCATTAGGGCTTTGGCGGCTCCCAAAGTACGTTCCCCATAAACTCGAAGTATCTCATCACCTTCCATCGGTATCCTAACCACCTTCTCATGACATACTATCACAAACTTCCTCTTGGACAAACAGTCCATTCCCACAATCACATCAAAGCTTCCACGACTCAACGGTATCAACGAACTCCAAGGGTCACGAACAATCGAATAGGATAACAAACGAATATCGAGTCAAAGGCTAGAATGCATATAGGAGATTCCACATATGCAAATAGACGTGGATCAAATGACATAAGAATCCTTTGAAAGAAAGGATACGTATATGCACCGAGTGAAAACGCGAACGGAAAAAAAATCAAAAGGTGTACCACGACAAAAGAACACATAAAAAATCAATACGAAAGACAGAAATTCTTATACCAATTATCGACTTTACTCGAAAGACCAAATTAAATAATGTTTTTATAAAAATCAATTTAAAATGAAGAAGTCACTTTAAGTATGAAAATCATTTTAAATAATAAATAAAATTGTCTTAAATGTAATCTTTATAAAATTCATTTTGGTTGTCATAAAAATCTAGAGATGGTTATCTAATGGTGTATCGTACCTTACCACTATGAATCACTTTTAAACCTGCTTTTTATAATAAAATAAAATTTATTTAACCACTCAACAATTTTCATATCCTATTTGCATAGGCCATTTAAACATATTCTATTTACAAAGATCATTTTAAACACAGTTTTTCCCAAACACTAACACAATACTTCAAAAGGGCTTTTATAATTAGACATCAATTATAAAATATGTTACTCAAATAAAGGACACCATAATACCAAAAGGGATCGTAAAACACCGTACAGACTCTAACACAATTCTATTGTTTGAAAACGAACATATACTCAAAATAAAATCAAACGAACTCGTACAAGAAAAACTTACGCAAGACGTTACGGATCCAAAAGAAAATGTAAGGTCTTATCCCAAATAACGATCAATAGAGCAAACCTAAAAGCATCAATACTAAACACGTCAGCCTACAGGTTACGAAAACAGAAGGGGATATACAAAGAAGGGAGTAATGATCCACACTAATACGTAGGAACAATTAGTGCTTAAGAAACCTTTGATACTCATACGAGTAATCAATGCAATGAAAGAACTAACGAAACGCGGCTATATACAAAAAAGCAGATTCCGAACAACCAATATACATCGAGACGTCGAATAGGAAAATCAAGTATCCTTACTAACAAAGTACGATGAAGGGATGCTAAGCTTAGACTTAGGAAATCCGAAACAACCAACGAGCAAACGAACAACTCTATAATAGCAAATATTTTTCTAGGTATCGCAAATACTAGATAGAGGGAAAGTTTCTATCTATAAACTCAACTATCATTCCTCCAATTAGGGTAAGAGAATAATTCTCTACCCATACCACATCTTTTTCTGAATACACTATCAATAAATAAAAAATTACTACTTACCATCTTATAACTAAACACATATAAATGCAATCATGGTCAAAGTCTTGTGTTTGATACCTTTATTATTATGTTGGCCACCATAAATTATAAGTGCCTCTTTCACACGTGTACTTACTTCCAAGATTACCCAAATTAGTTCATAATTCAATATAAGCACATATACCACTTTGAATATCTTAACCACTCCAATTATCACATAAAAGGATGCTCCATCAAATATCCTACTAACTAATTTCAAAATAACATCGAAACGACATAAAGGAAGAAGTCTCGCAATGAAATCAAAATACGAAGTATCCCGAAGAAATAATCAACTTGGACGAGGTAAAGGACGGATAAACTTATGATGGCCTCGTTGGGTTTGGACTTTGTCTCCGCAAGAATCACCCACTCGGAGTCAGCTTACTTCGCGCATCCACAATCGATCCACTATTCAATCGCTCCTTCGGTTCTAAAGAGGCTTTATAAACGCTTAAGTCCAGTTGGGGAAACGGTTCCCCAAAAGACTTAATTACGGGTGGGGAATTCATAATAAAATACTAAGAATGTAATAACATATCATATCAGATAGTGGTAGGAATAATAATATAAAATGACAACTTAGCAAAATCTAAATATATATGCTATAGCAAAAATAAATAAAGGGGGAAGCATAACAGTTTTTAGCATTAAAACTTAAGCCCTAAATGATCTACATGAAGGACCCCTAGGTTATAGTCTAGGGACTCAATCCACCTTCTTCTATATAAGCAAAGCTCTGTTACCAATCTGTCACCACCCGCCAAGCCAGAAACGCGAGGGTAACGAGAAAGGCTTTCATCACAAACAATGGCGTCTTTACAGAGATATTCTATTTGATTAAATAAGTAAAAGCATAGACACAAAAGTGTCCATAATACAATACCCATAAAACTAACTAAAATCCAAAAGGCGTCTTTATTAATGAAACGAAAGTTCTCGTCAATAGAAATACATGCAACAATTATCCAAAAACCAAACAATGCAAAATTCAAGACAATAAAGCAATAAACTCCATGACATCCTACGGTCTTTTCTAGCCATTATCTCTATCTTATCTTCTATGATGCTCACATGTAAAATGATGCTTAACGTCAACATAAAGTGGTGAGAGGCATAGGTTTAAAGACACCAATAACTCGCTTTGAAATCACTGTGTAAAAACAACATTGAATAGGGAAACACAACAAACTATCATACAAGCTAACATGCAATCACATCAACCCACAATGAGACGTTCACGCTCCATGGTCACAAACATAGAAACTAAACGTATCCCAATCCACAAAATGAGACGACTCACATACTTTAACAATCCACATCAATGATGACGATCACGTCTCACTATATCAAGTACACAGTAAGAGACGATCACGCTCACTACTAACAATCCACAATAATGAGACGATCACCAACCAATACTAACATTCAACAAAATCAATGAGACGATAAAGCTCTCTCTTTAAACTATCAATCTACAGTATAAGACGATCACGCTACACTTCTAATTAATTCATTTCATGCTAGAGTCGGTTCACGCTCTGCCAAAATAAATCCAGTTTCATTTTAGCAAGTAGCACATAACATACAATAGTCTCGTATAGCCCATGCCTCATTTAAAACACATTATCACAGTAACTAAAACATTTAAACTCATAACATCATTTTCACCCCAAGAAAACATAAGAAAAAGGGGCTATGAAACTCACCTGATGCTAAAGCAATTCCCAAAATCCTCGCACACAGCTAAACAATAAAATAACACGTGTTACATGCTACTAAGCCAAAAGATTAAACACATGTAACAATCATATGATGGATGTCTAAGGTGTTTAATTACCCTCATGGGTCACCACGACACCATGCCCAACCTAAATAATGTTTACAACTTTTTTAAAGTCTTAACAATTTACCAAAAAAATACAGAATCTTGACCATCCACTTTCCATTTTCTACAAAATACTATTGGTGCTTTATAAATTTTGCAAAATTCACAGATCAATATCATGAAATTTACTATCCAAGGATTTTTTCACTAAATTATTTTCCACTTTAAGTGCCCAAATAAAATCAAATTTTAAAACTACTCAGTTTTCGTGTTATTATCTGAACGAACACTAAAAAGTTTAGACCTAAAAAACGTACTTAGACTCCAAATTAGAAGCTCTCCTTTGGGGAATTTTTAATATACTCATAGAACTAAACTATTGTAGGTTGGCTAACCCTAATTCAAATTTTAAGTGGGGGTTTTTAACCTTCGTTAATCTGACCTAAATAAGACCGAATTTATACTTAACAACTTTTCTCGTAACCACATTTGAAGGACTTTCCCGGACATTAAAAAAAACTTTCGAGGACGGATGTTCTGGATAACTAGACTCTCTGAGCGACATCATAGACACTAAAAACTTGTACAAACCTATAGCTTTCAATCGAGATAACTGCGAATAATACAGCCCTAAATTCTGCTAATCTAAAGCAAGTTTCTAACGCGAGTTAGACCCTAACGAATACACCCATATGATCCTAATTAAACCCTAATCATTGTAATATGATTAAACATCATTAATTTACAGATTTAATGAAACCCTAATTATCCATCTTAATAATTGTTACATGGATTAATGTTTAGTAATTAACAAGGTTGATGATCTATACCTTAAACCTTCGAATTCTTGAACAAAAATCACTAAACTTGAAAAATATTTTTTTTCCTTCTTGATCTCTTTTGCTCGGCCGATTACTTCACAAGGGGGGAATAAAAAGTGTTTTAGGGATATCTTGGTTTGGTATTTATAGGATTAGAGTCCTAATTGTAATAAAAAAAACTTCCCTTTTTTTTTCTTTTCCTTTGGGCTGACCGAAACCCCAACATTATATATATAGATATATATTATATTATATTGATATTTATTATATATATATATATATATTTATATATATATAATATATATTATATATATATTTATTATTAAATTATTATAGTTGCTAATTACTCTGCATTACCTTAAGTTTTTAAAAAAATCCTTAGCCTTATTTGAGTACTCTTTTTGCGTAAAAACACAATCTACTAGACTTGATAAATAAATCAATAACTTTATCATATAAAACTTTCTAATTATTATTTTAGTTTAACCAATACACTTTCTATTATTTGAAAGGTCCACCACTAATTCACATATTTCACCAAATCTCAAAACACTATTTCATAGGACATGCTTCCTATTCTCAACCCTAACGCTTAGATCCACATATTCACGTGAAAAACACGGCATACAATCACTATTCATTTCTATTACCAATTACAAGTGATCAAAACGGAAATACTCAACAGTACCTCAAACTTCATCATTCATTGAGAGTGAATACAGCTCAAAATGATTAACAAGAACACAAATAAAATCAAGAGATCACACATGTAGAACACATAAGCACGTATGAAACACTTAGCCAAACTAATCGAATGATAACTGCCTCAAAAACAGGGTTGTACACATAACAAGGCATAATGTTCAGGTTTTTTGGTAAGACCGACTGGACTGGACCGGACCGAAGACCGAATTGGTCCAAAACGCCGACGGGACGGACCAAAATACGTTCAGTCGGTCATTTAGTTGGTTTTCCAGTCCGGTCCGGTCGAACGGTCTGTATGCTCAGCCCTACTCTAAGGCGTGGAGTTTAAGGGTTAAATAAGCTAGACATTTGCGTTAGAGCTTAATTAGATTTTATAAAGCTAAATGGTAAATCTCTATTCAACTCTCTTCGAGGATACGACCCCGGACTAATAGTTATTACTTTTCCTAAAGTAATTCTATCTCTAAACGGTAATTTATTACCGACCGCTTTACACGTGTCAGTCAACTATTACGGGTTAAAGGATATAGGTTATTGGTTACGCTTAGGGGTTAAATTAATGTGACCAATGATAACCTAATGCACATGACCCATGACCCATGTGAATTAGCCATTGTCATCGGTAATGCATGGGTCCATGACACTATAAGCCACTACAACCCAATGCACATGACCCATGACTCATGTTAAGTACCCATTGTCACCAATCATGTATGGATCGTAACATGACACTATAAGCCATTACAACCTAATGCATATGACCCATATGATGTTAAATACCCATTAATTAATGTGACTAGTTATAACCTAATGCACATGACCCATGACCCATGTTAATTACCCATTGTCACCAGTCATGGATGTGTCGTAACATGACACTATAAGCCACTACAACCCAATGCACATGACCCATGACCCATGTTAATTACCCATTGTCGATCACCAGTCATGTATTGTCGATAACATGACACTATAAGCAACTACAACCTAATGCACATGACCCAAAACATGGGACTGAGGACCGGACCGAATTATTCGGTTCATGTCCGGGTCAGTCCAGTTCGGTCCGATCTTCGCTCCAACCCGGTCCAACAAAGCATAATGGTTGCTTTTGCTCAAGACCGAACCAGGCTGAATACCGAAATATGAGAGAAAGGATGAATTGATGACCGGAATGAAATATATTTAGTCTAATCAAATCCGCGGTCTATTATGCTTATCCTTATATACGAGATTAGTAATATTTGTGACAAAACTTTATCGTTAATCAATTTATAAAATTAATTTGTGGTCAAACATTGCTCGGTATGTTTTTAACTTTTTATACTTGATTATACAGGTTTATATCCAAAGTTTATTCTTCCCCCTGTAAAATATTTTCATCATCCCGCCTTAACTTTTCCCCAAAATCAAAATAACAATTTTAGCTCCCTCTATCTTTTTGTTCCTTCTAACCCTTCACTTATTCAGTCAAGCTTATCTTTTTTCCCCAAAATCAAAATCATATCTCCATCACCAACTACAAAACCATCACATGGTATTGAGTTTCCCATCATTGCCAATCGTCGCAGTCATCAAAACAAACCAAAAGACAACTTCATTCACCATCCGTCGCTCTCGATTTCAAGGTAATTAATCTAGAAACCAGGTAGTATAATACGTTATATGTTCAATTTAAAAATCAATTTAAGGTGTTCATGGGTTAATTTATTATTTTTTTATTTTTAAATTTAGGGTTTATGTAAAGAGCGGGTCAAAATGGTTTACAGTTTGATTGTGCTGCAGTATGTTTAATTCCATATTCAGTTGTTTAAGTTGATACAAACTTTTAAATTTAACAATCACAATCACTTGGATCCTTGATCTTTGGTTGTTTTCGGAAGTGGAAAGTAGACTGTGAAATTATGATTATGAGATTGTTAGAATATGTATTCTTTAATATGCGTATAAATTCTAGCTATAAATTTAATGACGTAGTTAGAAAATCAGTTTGTTTTGCTATATCAATGTTATTTCATTCCTGTCAGTTGAAAGGTAATCTTTTAACTCTCTTTTTGATATTTAGTGACGTTGTGTTTATATCGAGCTGAGGTTCCTGTGATTAGAGGTGGTACAATGGGTGGGTCGGGTGGGTTGGGTAACAGTTCAAACTGGGTTTAGGTATTGACTACGATGTCGCTGCCAAGAAACATGATGCACTACTTTCTTTCTTTTTCTATTTCCATGATTAGTTAGTAAATCATATTCATTAACTTGCTTTTGTTCTTCGTTTGACGATTCGATAGGCTCTTAGTATATATGAACTCGGGAAGCTGCTTTCGGCACATCTGAACCACATGGATGCTAAATGCTTATTGGTTTCTGTTGAGAAGTTGGCAGTCACATAAAATTTTGTAAGTAATTGCCACATCAAATAAGGAAAAAATAATCCATGATTAAAAAAATTGTAAAAGCATTAGTATTGGTCGTGCACACCTATAATAATCAACATTTATGTTCAAACGTCATGTAGGTAGCTATTGCTCGGCCAAGACAGTAGCTGCCTTGAACTGGATACAAGGGTGTGGAAAGTCCTTGGTCAGCGCGGGACTCCATCTTGGTGCCATTGGTAGTACCTTTTGTTCCCTGTCCCAGATATATAAACTCGTTGAAAAACAAAAAACAATCATGACCGATGATTAGTTATAAAATTGATTTAAACTATATATAATAAAATATATAATAATATATATAATTTAAAAACAATCAACAATAATCAATGAAACCGGGAGTAGTATAGACTTTTCCCGGGTCGTTAATCCCCAATGAGGCTGTGCTGGAAAATCGATACAGTC